>QXEO01001023.1:0-116167 GCA_007115705.1 Dactylis glomerata | reverse complement strand
TAGTATGCAGAAAGTAAAACAGTGCGAGTAAAGTAAACAGGTGATAGCAATGTAAAGGAAATTGGACCGAGGTCCACAGTTCACTAGTGGTGTCTCTCCATAAGATAAATAACGACATGCTGGGTAAACAATTATAGTTGGGCAATTGATAGAATAAAGATAACGTGCATATGTCAAGAGGATCACTATGAGATTTACTCTGGACATTACAACAAGATACTAGATCGCCATCCAACTGCATCTATGACTAATAATCCACCCACGGGGAATCATTCGAGGACCCAGTGAATATTAAGTTGCGAACAACAGATAACTGCATTAAGCAAAGTGTGTAATGTAAACAAAGCATATGTCCTTGGACGTAAGAATGTTGTTTTCTCCCTAGTGGCAACAGCACATCTACAACCTTAGAGGTTTCTGTCACTCCCCCAGATTAAATAGAGGCATGAACCCAACTATCGAGCATAAATACCCCCTCTTGGAGTCACTAGTATCTACTCGGCCAAGATAGCTACTGACAACGGAGAGCATGCAAGATCATAAACAACATAGAGATAACATAAGATAATATTCAGCACATCAACTCAATCATAACACCAATATTCATCGGAACCCAACAAACGCAACATGTAGAATTACATAAAAGTAGTCTCGATCATGTAAGGCAGCTCACGAGATCTAAACATGAAAGCGCATGGTGGAGAAGACAACCATCTAGCTACTGCTATGGACCCATAGTCCAAGGTAGACTACTCACTCATCGCGCCGGAGGCAAGCATGGCGATGAAGAAGACCTCCGTTGGCGATTCCCCTCTCCGGCAGGGTGCCAGGAAGAGCTTCTGGACCCTCCCGATCTCGGGTCGACAACGGCGGCGGATCGCGATGTGTTTCTGGAAAATTGATCTGGTTCTTAGGTTTTTTCCGTCGGGGGGTCTTTATAGGCGAAGGGGCAGCATCAGAAGTGGACCAGGGGGGTCTCACCATAGGGCGGTGTAATATCCCAGCATTTAGGACTTAACGAAGGGTAGATATAGGACTATTGTGCATTCATGCATACAAAAACCTAAGTAAATTTTTTCGCAAATTCAAAAACCTGAGAGAGCAAAACTCCTTTCTAATCACCTTTAGAGTTAGGGGTTATTAGAATGCTAAGGGTTTTGTTATGATCTCTTGATGTTCATTAATAAGTTAATTAAGAAGTACAATTTGATTGTTGAATAACCTCAAGTTTGAGTTTTTAATCATTAATAAAGAAATAACTCAATTATGAAATAAATTGGATAAAAGGAATGGAATTAGAAGATTGAACAAACAGAAATGTTACTTTATTGATATTACACAATTATACAATGTCTTTACATTTTTTTAAACTGAAAAGAAGATTACAGCAGTTAATAAAATGAAAAGAAACTTAAATCTAAACTATCTATACAAATCTTCATGAAATCCATCTTCTAATTCTTCTTAGTCTGCAACCTGCAAAGAACAAAGTCAATAAACAAAAGAAGATAGATTAGGGTTAGTTGCATCATTGAGTTAAAATGATCAAGTGAGGTATCTGTTCTTAAAAAGCTGGTACAAAACAGTGTGCACCCAACACTTTGGTATCCCCAGCGTCACAGAGAGTGTGGCAAGGATCAGATCAAACTGGATGACTAGCAAAGCAGCTGCTTACAAGTAGCTCAGTCACCATGACTGGGCTGTGGTGTTGTCAACACCACAGCAACCCAGTGAAGCTGCTGGTGGAGTAGATTAGCTCGGCCAGGAGCTAGCAGCTCCCAGACGACAAGCACAGACTCAGTACACACAAGAACACAGTTCTTCCATAGTTCCACCAAACTACTCGAATCACACCCAGCAAAAGGCATGGAGTAACCTGAAGCTCAAGATCATCTCAGGAGGAGAAGGTCAAGCCAACTGCAACAGCTCCAGGTGGTGCAGGACAAGGAGTCACTCAGGAGGAGAAGGGCCAGAATCAGCAGCTGAACCAGGAGGAGAAGGGCAAGCAAGAGCAAGCCACAACTCAACAAGTAGTAAGAGTAGATCAGCCACAAGATCATAAACCACCTCAGGTTGGCATTCTGCACTGGATACCAACAGATGTTTGATAAACATACAACATCAAGCATGGTTAGATCATTGTAGTTTGTTCCTCAGACTGGCAAAGTAATGCTTTGCTCAGTTCATCATAGGAAATAAGATTTGCATAGCCAAAGTGAAATATTCATTGGAATAGCCTCAGTTGTGGCTTCATAGGCAGATCACAGAAGCCATAGACACTCACAGTAGATTGGTGCTGGGCACATGACCTAATGGCATGCACCTCAATCACACCAGATAAGCCAGCAACAAATCAAAATCCAGCAGTGGACACAAAGTCATGCAAGGCATCTCACTGCTAAACCAGTCTCAGACCAGCATCATAGACTTGTTTATAAAAGGGGCAAGTTTCACCAATTCATCTTAACAACAGAAAAGGGGGTTGCTGGGCACATGTCCAAAGAGGACATGCACCTCAACACAACCCCACAGCATCCATTTAGTTCTCACACTAACTAGGAAATTTAGATCATTTTCCTTAGCTAGTCAGCTAGGAATCATTTTCAGCAAAAGAGTAGTTTCACTGAACCAAGATGTTCAGTTACACCCACAACTATCTCTGTCAGTTAAACACACTCTGACAGAGAACTTTAGCACAAACTATCATCACATGATCAAGCAATAGGACAGCTAATTGAATCAACATAGCAAGTCTACAACAGGCAGTAGCATCACAAGCTAAGTTTGGTAGCTTGGAGCACCAGATCATGACCAGATGGTCAGAGGCTGGGGTCATGAGAGAGAAGAGGGTAACAGAGAGGAGAAGTAGATGCTCACCCATCGCCCAGGTGCTTACCTGGCCGGCATGGCGAGGCAGTGCTTGCGCGGCCAACCAAGCGCGGCCTAGGGAAGACTTCACCGGAGCGGCAACGGCGGCACGAGGAGCAACCCCACCTGGGCTGCTTTGACTCGCGCCTGCTCAGCCACCAACCGAATCACAGCAAAACAGCCACACCATGACCACCACAGAGAGGCGCAGCTGGCATCAGGAGGTAGCCGGTGAGGTACCAATCGCGACGGCGACAGAGAGTCATTTTCCCAAGCAGGATCTCGCCTCAGATCTCCTCGGAGCGGGGGCGGTCGACAAATCAGCTTGGTGGAGGCGAGAGAGGAAGATGAGGGGGGTATTTCACCCTAGGTGACAGCGGTGAAGCTCGTCGGAACCAGCCGAGATCGCCAGGCGGAGGTGCGGGCGGCTAGGGTTCGCCGGAGCTGGCTCGGGAGAGAGAGAGAGGGGTATGAGAGGGGGAGTGTATGGAGAGTGGGCTGGGTCAGTTTGACCGACCCAGACCCGGCCTTGATGGGCCAGTGAGGACTTGGCTGGCTTGGCCTTTGGGCCAAGACCAGGATTCTAAATTTTCTAAATTCTTTTCCTTTTTCTTAATGATTTCAAAAGAGTTTTGAAATTCTATTTTCTTTTCAAAATCAAATCTAAACCAAGTTTCAAATTTGATTAAACTAAATTCTTAAATAATATTTTCTTTTAAAATAAAATGATTACATGATTGATAAAATAACTTCTTTATTTAAATCAAATAATTCCAAAAGAATTACTCCTTAATTGTTAAAACACTAAAAATTCTTAGTTTTTATTTAATAAAATAAAATAATTAAGAATTTCTTTTAATAAGGAAATTCCTTTTCTTTTCAAAACAACTCTAATTAATATTTTATAATTTCAAATTCCAAACTATTGTCTGAATTACCATGACTAGGGTAAATACCCCAATTTCACCTAGAGTTGTGTTTAAACACTTTAATAATACTAAGTCTTGGGTAAAACACACAAAGAAGAAATCAAAGTCAAAGAATCACTATGCATTACATATCATTGCACATAGCATCCTTTTGCTTCTTGAAACATTGTCCTTACCGGACAATGATTTGATTTTTGTAGAACAAGGAGATCAGGAGTATCGCCAAGTATCCGACTCCATTACCTTTCAGTCACAAGGCAAGTTTATCTTGCTCATATCTCTTGATTGCACTGGTTTTGAAACTTCTTGCAAAGTGTTGACTTCAAACCCTAACATTTCAAAAAGGGCTAAAAAACCTATTTTCATAAGTAATATGATTAGTGGCCATCGACTTGTGGTGATAACCTAGGAGGGCTGGTAGGTGGAACCACGGTAAGATTGTGGTGGTGGAGGTTCCACTTGCACGGGAAAGTTAACCTAGGATTAATTACTAATGCCACAGTTATTTCGGTGCCGTAAAAACTGTGTCATCCAAAAGACTTGGAATGGGACAGGAAAGTCAGTTGTATCTTCTCTCGTTCGCATGTCAACGGACACTCAGCTACTGTTCGCCGTATGTCTTGCGAGAATACGTGCACATGGGTGGGACCCCTTAGTGCCCACGGCCACTGTTGTCTATGATGGTCCGCAAGGGACGCCTAGGTACTTCATCGTTGGGGGTGAATATCAGGGGCACAACCTGCTTGCGTGAATTGGGTGGGCATGCATTGTGCGGAGAAGGCAGTGATTGGCTTGGATCAATGACTGGGCCCCACACCATGGAAGTGTGGACGGGAATGTACGCCCGGTTGTGCAGCAAGGCTTTGATCTCTTCTGGAAGGACACACCTCTGTAGAGTGTAAAAAGATGTGACATGTTACCCCTTGCTCCAGGAAGGAGTTGCAAACGCGGCAGGAAAGGTGCTCTCAAGGCACTACTACCTGTGTTGGCTGTTGGGCAGAGTTTTCTAAAGTAAAAACAATCTTTCAAGAAACCCTTGGCAAAACCTTGCATTTGCCTACGACTCTTTTGGGTCTGTGTCTATAGATAGTGCATATCACACAACTTCTGTCTGAAGAAACTTGTTGGGTAATGCTCGTTACTCACCCCAATCTCTTAAACCCTTGCTAGACTATGAAGAGCTTGACGAAGCCACTCTGAACGCAATCGAAGGCCAGCAGGACGTCTTCTACGAGGAGCCAGATCTTTCCCGTGGAGTCGAGGGCGTGGATTACTTCATTCGCTATAGAGCATCTTCCGATGAAAAATCAGAGTGAAGGAGTGCTAACTAGTAGAATATTATTGTAGCCGAGGAACCGAGCAACTGTAGAATAGAAATAAGTTGTTGAGTTCTTCCCTTGTTTAATTATTTGAAGCTTTCCAGTTGTTTTAAACACTAAGCACTTCGTTATCATCACGCTTTGGTTTGTAATAAATGAAGTTCAGTTTGTATTTAGGCCCGCAATGTTTCTGTTGTACCATTCTGAGGGATGTAATATTTGTGGAGGCTTGTTCCGCAAGTGTTATATCAATGACTTGCATACTACAACATGCAGTTGTATGCTTGGTCACCGCAGCTGGTATCAGAGCAATTGCTTTGACCTTAGGTTGGAAACCTAGTAAAGGGATAGAACCTGTAGGAGTCTAGTAGCAACGGTAAAGAGTTCTCTAAATCTATGATGGTTATTCACTTGGGAATAACACAGTCATATTTTTAGTTTTACAATTCTTTATTATGATGCATCATACTAATTCTATATCCTATTCTTGTAACAGCTATTATGGCATCGAGAATTCCAGCGCGCACCGTTTGGTCACAGAGGAAGACTCTGGAAGACTATGAGGGAACTTTGACTGAGCAGTTAGGATCACTGCTACGGGCTTTTGGACTCAGCACCGACATCCCTGTTAAGACCTATACTTACAAGGATGACGGGACTGTGGTCAAGTACCGTGTCGTGATCATGCTACCGGATGCATTAGCACCTAGTCCAGTTCAGCCTTCCGGAGAAGGAAGAGGAGAGACTGCAGCTTATCACGAGGCGGTAGTGAGGGCTATTGCGACTATCAGGGAGTACAGAGCGGTGGAGTTAGCCGGTACCACTTTTACCGCTATTCCTCACGACTCACTGATGGATGAGCCGAGAATGGATCACGATGTTCTGGTGAAGAAGAAGCCGAAGTTGGCAGCCAGACTACTTGATAGGTATAGGAAGATGGTGGGATCACTGTATAACACTCACCAGGTCATTGTGGAGGACAAGGCGGAGATGCTTGATGACCTCATTGACACTACCAGGAGGCAGGAGCGAGCACATATGAGTAGGCAGGAGTCAGAGGGATCACACTTCTCACCGGTTGTGGGAACTCACAGTTACCCGACACAGCCTGGACCTTCTAGGTATTTACTCACTCCAGAGCCTATACATTACCCAGTTATCACTTCTAGTATGGAGGCGCAGCAGGGTCTCAAGGGGGTCTCAGAGTCCGAGCTTCCCATTGAGAACTCTGATGGGTGGAGGTTTGACTGGCTGGGAGACGGCCAGCAGTACACTAGCTCGTATGGAGGGACAGCTCATGCAGCAGGAGGGGGCGATGTCGTAGTCACTCCTGTTGTATCTGTTGAGGAGGAGGATCCGATGGAGGTTCAGTTTGAGAGTCAGGAGCCAGTTGAGACACCTATGGAGCAGGAGGCACCGTTTGACCACACCTACTGCACAGAGAGTGTGTGTTATGGAGAGGCGGAGCCTTTTCCTACTATGACTGTTCACGAGACCAGGGTGTACTTTGAGAGCTACCTCGGACTGAATGGACTCATGTTGAGTGATACCTCTGCGATGGACATGTCTGACTCAGACTATGTTCTGGGTGGTAGGTTGTTTGTTCCCGAGACAGTGCGTCGGACTACACGCCAGCACGGGTGGACTCCGGGCATGTACTACGAGCCGTGAGATCTGGACGTGATGTCAAGACCAAGTCAGAAGCTTAGTTGTATCTGTGAATGCAGCTAGTGCTAATAGTATGATGTAATAATAAGAGAGACGGTAGAACTATCCAGTCTCGATCTATGAGTGTACTCCACGTGTGAGAGTACGTATTGTAATAATGACCTTGTATCGGTTTGTATGAGATGTATAATATGTACCTTATATTTGGTTTTCTTGCGATCTTCCATTTGGAGTTGGATTTCTGTTTTCCATTGTGTGACTAGTTCTGAGCATGAAGTGAAGCTCAGAAAGCATGGGCATGGTGTAATTATGAGGTCTTCGCTTTATGTTACAGGACTAGAGGGGCTATGGATACGGGTTTAGCTGCCGATGCTGAGGAGCAACGCTTGGCACAAGAAGCTCAAACGAAGGCAATGAATGACCAGCAGGCAGAAATGGAGGCCAAAGCAAAGGCTGGTCAAGAAGCTCAAGCTCATTTACCACCACCACCATTCAGGCCTTTGGCGGAACAAAGCTTTATGCAATATATGCAGTTCATGCAAGAGACACAGAACAAATTTATGCAAGAGCTCATGGGGCATGTTGGAGCCGTAAGGGTTTCGGAAGCAAGAGGGGTAAGTATTTCTGACTTCCTCAATGCAAAACCACTTCCTTTTGCTTCCGCGGTGGAACCTATGGATGCGGAAGACTGGCTGATGGACACCGAGAGAAAATTGAAGGCTGTGGGAGCCAATGATGAGGAGAAGGTTCGTTATGCGGTACACCTTCTATCTGGACCAGCCGCAGCATGGTGGGATAATGAAGTGACACTTCAACATCCGGAGAAGGTATTCTCTTGGGAAGAGTTAAAAGAAAAATTCCATACCTTTCATGTGCCAGAAAGTGTGGTTGAGCTCAAGAGGAGGGAATTTGAAGACCTCAAGCAGGGGAGTGCAACAATGATGGCTTACATTAAGGAGTTCACGAGACTCTCTCGTTACGCGAGTGACGAGGTGAGTACTGACGGCAAGAGGATGAAGAGGTTCCTCAGGGGACTGGATCCATACGCGGCAATGCAGATGAAGTTGACTAAGCCGCGTAACTTCCAGGAATTGATGGATACAGCCATCACATGGGAGAAGGATTATAAGTTGGTTCAGATGAGTCGACTGAAGAGGGCCAAGACTGAGGCCAAGAGAGTGCAACCAACCCGAAGTACTCCAAACCTGAGTTTCAAACCCAGGGTCAGGACTGGAGGAGCTCCACCCAATCAGAAGACGTTCACACCAAAAAGTCAGATCATCTGTCATAATTGTGGACTTCCAGGACATTTCAGAAGTGAATGTATGAAGCCAAGGATTATATGCCATGCTTGTGGAAAAGAGGGGCACATTCGTCCAGATTGTCCAAACAAACCAGCTGGTGGTTGGCCAGCTAACAGTGGAGGCAAGACAGGAGGAGGTGGACGACCTGCATCTGCTGGTGGTAGTAGCAGCAGGAATGGAAATGGGAAAAGAGGCCGGAATTTTGGGAAGCTGAATTGTACAACTCTGGAGGAAGCTAACAATTCGGAAATGGCACTCATAGGTACGCTTAGCATCCTTACTCATCCCGGCAAAGTTCTTTTTGATACCGGTGCCACTACATCATTCATTTCCAAAGATTTTGTTGAAAAATATGGGTTAAGGTGTCAGGCGATAGCTCATCCTATGACTGTTGTGACGGCCGGGGGTAAACTTTTAGTATCCCAATTCAAACCAGACCAGGTCATTACAATCTGTGACTGTCCCTACTTTGCCGATCTCTATGTTCTTCCACTTAAAAACATTGAAGTTGTTCTGGGTATGGATTGGATGTCTGATCATGGAGCACACATTGATTGTGAAGAGAAGACTGTGTCAATCCGGAAGCCTGGGGGTGGAAGGATCACTTATCAAGCAGATAAGCATACCCATGTAGAGATTGGAATTCAACTCAATTCACTGAAAGAGGCCAAGTTAGAAGATATTCCAGTGGTTAATGAGTTCATGGATATATTTCCCCAAGAATTACCGGGAATGCCACCGGATCGGGAGATAGAATTCACCATTGATCTGAAGCCAGGCACAGCACCACTTTCTCAAGCACCCTATAAAATGGGTCCTAAGGAGTTGAAAGAACTGAAAGAGCAGCTAGATGAGCTGGAAAGTAAGGGATTTATTCAAGAAAGTATATCACCTTGGGGTTCGCCAGTCATATTTGTTGATAAAAGAGATGGAGGCAGAAGAATGTGTGGGGATTTCAGGAATCTGAACAATGTCACCATAAAAAACAAGTATCCTTTACCAAGGATTCAAGATCTGTTTGATCAAGTTCATGGAGCTGGGGTTTTCTCAAAAATTGATCTGAGATCTGGTTATCATCAAATCAAGATTAAGCCAGAAGATGTACCAAAAGACTGCATTTGTCTCAAGGTATGGCCATCATGAATACTTAGTTGTTCCTTTTGGTTTGACTAATGCTCCAGCAATTTTCATGAATTTGATGAACAAGATTTTCATGCCATATCTGGACAAGTTTGTGATAGTGTTCATCGATGACATTCTGATATACTCAAAGAATAAAGAAGATCATGCTAAACATCTCCGAACAGCATTGCAAGTGCTAAGGGAACATCAGTTGTATGCTAAATTCAGCAAGTGTGAATTCTGGCTGGATCAAGTGGAATTCCTTGGTCACGTCATTAGCAAAGAGGGGATTGCCGTGAATCCAAGCAAAGTTCAGTCAGTTTTGGATTGGCAAGCACCAACCAACGTGAAGGAAATTAGAGGTTTTCTGGGAATGGCCGGATACTATCGGAGATTCATTGAAGGATTTGCGAAGATAGCAGGGCTGATGACAAAATTGTTAAGGAAAAAACTCCATTTGAGTGGTCTAAAAAGTGTGAAGAGAGCTTTCAAGAGCTAAAAAGGAGACTCACAACAGCACCTATCTTAGCAGTACCAGAAACTGGAAAGGATTACACAGTTTACTATGATGCATCCAAGAATGGATTGGGCTGTGTTTTGATGCAAGACCGAAAGGTATTTTCTTATGGTTCAAGACAACTCAAGCCACATCAAGTCAATTACCCAACACATGACCTTGAATTGGCAGCAGTTGTGTTTGCTCTCAAGCAATGGAGGCAATTTCTCTATGGAGCCAAATGTGAGCTTTACACTGATCACAAGAGCCTTAAATACTTCTTTACTCAGAAGGAGTTGAACATGAGGCAGAAAAGATGGCTAGAGTTGATCAAGGATTATGATCTTACTATCAATTACACTCCTGGAAAGGCTAATGTGGTAGCTGATGCATTAAGCCGGAAGAGTACAGAAACACAGCTAATGGATAGAGAACTTCCGGAGGAATTGCTTAAGGACCTTGAAAGATTGGAAATACAATGTCTAGAAGTCAAATCTTTGGGAAGTATTTACACTATGAGGGTGATGGAGGAAAGACAAAGTGACTTGAAATACACTATATTCAGAAGACAAGATGAAGATCCTTTCATCGCTGAAGAAATCCGCAAGTATCTGTTCTTAAAAAGCTGGTACAAAATAGTGTGCACCCAACACTTTGGTATCCCCAGCGTCACAGAGAGTGTGGCAAGGATCAGATCAAACTGGATGACAAGCAGAGCAGCTGCTTACAAGCAGCTCAGTCACCATGACTGGGCTGTGGTGTTGTCAACACCACAGCAACCCAGTGAAGCTGCTGGTGGAGTAGATTAGCTCGGCCAGGAGCTAGCAGCTCCCAGATGACAAGCACAAACCCAGTACACACAAGAACACAGTTCTTCCATAGTTCCACCAAAATACTCGAATCACACCCAGCAAAAGGCATGGAGTAACCTGAAGCTCAAGATCATCTCAGGAGGAGAAGGTCAAGCCAACTGCAGCAGCTCCAGGTGGTGCAGGACAAGGAGTCACTCAGGAGGAGAAGGGCCAGAATTAGCAGCTGAACCAGGAGGAGAAGGGCAAGCAAGAGCAAGCCACAACTCAACAAGTAGTAAGAGCATATCAGCCACAAGATCATAAACCACCTCAGGTTGGCATTCTGCACTGGATACCAACAGATGTTTGATAAACATACAACATCAAGCATGGTTAGATCATTGTAGTTTGTTCCTCAGACTGGCAAAGTAATGCTTCATAGGTAGATTTGCATAGCCAAAGTGAAATATTCATTGGAATAGCCTCAGCTGTGGCTTCATAGGTAGATCACAGAAGCCATAGACACTCACAGTAGATTGGTGCTGGGCACATGACCTAATGGCATGCACCTCAATCACACTAGATAAGCCAGCAACAAATCAAAATCCAGCAGTGGACACAAAGTCATGCAAGGCATCTCACTGCTAAACCAGTCTCAGACCAGCATCATAGACTTGTTTATAAAAGGGGCAAGTTTCACCAATTCATCTTAGCAACAGAAAAGGGGGTTGCTGGGCACATGTCCAAAGAGGACATGCACCTCAACACAACCCCATAGCATCCATTTAGTTCTCACACTAACTAGGAAATTTAGATCATTTTCCTTGGCTAGTCAGCTAGGAATCATTTTCAGCAAAAGAGTAGTTTCACTAAACCAAGATGTTCAGTTACACCCACAACTATCTCTGTCAGTTGAACACACTCTGACAGAGAACTTTAGCACAAACTATCATCACATGATCAAGCAACAGGACAGCTAATTGAATCAACATAGCAAGTCTACAACAGGCAGTAGCATCACAAGCTAAGTTTGGTAGCTTGGAGCACCAGATCATGACCAGATGGTCAGAGGCTGGGGTCATGAGAGAGAAGAGGGTAACAGAGAGGAGAAGTAGATGCTCACCCATCGCCCAGGTGCTTACCTAGCCAGCATGGCGAGGCAGTGCTCGCACGGCCAACCAAGCGCGGCCTGGGGAAGACTTCACCGGAGCGGCAATGGCGGCACAAGGAGCAACCCCACCTGGGCTGCTTCGACTCGTGCCTGCTCAGCCACCAACCGAATCACAGCAGCACAGCCACACCATGACCACCACAGAGAGGCGCAGCTGGCATCAGGAGGTAGCCGGTGAGGTACCAATCGTGGCGGCGACAGAGAGTCGTTTTCCCGAGCAGGATCTCGCCTCAGATCTCCTCGGAGCGGGGGCGGTCGACAAATTGGCTTGGTGGAGGCAAGTGAGGAAGATGAGGGGGGTATTTCACCCTAGGTGGCAGCGGTGAAGCTCGTCGGAACCAGCCGAGATCGCCAGGCGGAGGTGCGGGCGGCTAGGGTTCGCCGGAGCTGGCTCGGGAGAGAGAGAGAGGGGTATGAGAGGGGGAGTGTGTGGAGAGTAGGCTGGGTCGGTTTGACCGACCCAGACCCGGCCTTGATGGGCCAGTGAGGAGTGGGCTGGCTTGGCCTTTGGGCCAAGACCAGGATTCTAAATTTTCTAAATTCTTTTCCTTTTTCTTAATGATTTCAAAAGAGTTTTGAAATTCTATTTTCTTTTCAAAATCAAATCTAAACCAAGTTTCAAATTTGATTAAACTAAATTCTTAAATAATATTTTCTTTTAAAATAAAATGATTACATGATTGATAAAATAACTTCTTTATTTTAAATCAAATAAATTCCAAAAGAATTACTCCTTAATTGTTAAAACACTAAAAATTCTTAGTTTTTATTTAATAAAATAAAACAATTAAGAATTTCCTTTAATAAGGAAATTCCTTTTCTTTTCAAAACATCTCTAATTAATATTTTATAATTTCAAATTCCAAACTATTGTCTGAATTACAATGACTAGGGTAAATACCCCAATTTCACCTAGAGTTGTGTTTAAACACTTTAATAATACTATGTCTTGGGTAAAACACACAAATAAGAAATCAAAGTCAAAGAATCACTATGCATTGCATATCATTGCACATAGCATCCTTTTGCTTCTTGAAACATTGTCCTTACCGGACAATGATTTGATTTTTGTAGAACAAGGAGATCAGGAGTATCGCCAAGTATCCGACTCCATTACCTTTCAGTCACAAGGCAAGTTTATCTTTCTCATATCTCTTGATTGCACTGGTTTTGAAACTTCTTGCAAAGTGTTGACTTCAAACCAACATTTCAAAAAGGGCTGAAAAACCTATTTTCATAAGTAATATGATTAGTGGTTATCGACCTGTGGTGATAACCTAGGAGGGCTGGCAGGTGGAACCACGGTAAGATTGTGGTGGTGGAGGTTCCACTTGCACGGGAAAGTTAACCTAGGATTAATTACCAATGCCACAGTTATTCCGGCGCCGTAAAAACCATGTCGTCCAAAAGACTTGGAATGGGACGGGAAAGTCAGCTGTATCTTCTCTCGTTCGCATGTCAACGGACACTCAGCTACCGTTCGCCGTATGTCTTGCGAGAATACGTGCACATGGGTGGGACCCCTTAGTGCCCATGGCCACTGGTGTCTATGATGGTCCGCAAGGGACGCCTAGGTAATTCATCGTTGGGGGTGAATATCAGGGGCACAACCTGCTTGCGTGAATTGGGTGGGCATGCGTTGTGCGGAGAAGGCAGTGATTGGCTTGGATGAATGACTGGGCCCCACACCATGGAAGTGTGGATGGGAATGTACGCCCGGTTGTGCAGCAAGGCTTTGATCTCTTCTGGAAGGACACACCTCTGCAGAATGTAAAAAGATGTGACATGTTACCCCTTGCTCCGGGAAGGAGTTGCGAACGCGGCAGGAAAGGGGCTCTCATGGCACTACTACCTGTGTTGGCTATTGGGCATAGTTTTCTAAAGTAAAAACAATCTTTCAAGAAACCCTTGGCAAAACCTTGCATTTGCCTACGACTCTTTTGGGTCTGTGGCTGTAGATAGTGCATATCACACAACTTCTGTCTAAAGAAACTTGTTGGGTAACGCTTGTTACTCACCCCAATCTCTTAAACCCTTGCTAGACTGTGAAGAGCTTGACGAAGCAACTCTAAACGCAATCGGAGGCCAGTAGGATGTCTTCTACGAGGAGCCAAATCTTTCCTGTGGAGTCGAGGGCGTGGATTACTTCATTCGCTATGGAGCATCTTCCGACGAAAAATCAGAGTGAAGGAGTGCTAACTAGTAGAATAGTATCATAGCCGAGGAACCAAGCAACTGTAGAATAGAAATAATTTGTTGAGTTCTTCCCTTGTTTAATTATTTGAAGCTTTCCAGTTGTTGTAAACACTAAGCACTTCGTTATTATCATGCTTTGGTTTGTAATAAATGAAGTTCAGTTTGTATTTGGGCCCGCAATGTTTCTGTTGTACCATTCTGAGGGATGTAATATTTGTGGAGGCTTGTTCTGCAAGTGTTATATCAACGACTTGCATACTACAACATGCAGTGGTATGCTGGGTCACCGCAGGCGGTGCGGCTAGGGCCTGGGCCGCGTCCCCTGGTGGTGAGACCAGCCTCTGGCTCATCTCCGTCTCCTCTTCGGTCTTCTGGAAGCTTCGTTTAATATTGGGACGTTCGGCTTTTGTTTCGTCCAATTTTGAGAATATTTCCTGTGTAACTTTTCTGAAACACAAAAACAGCAGAAAACAGGGAACTGGCACTGTGGCATCTTGTTAATAGGTTAGTTCTGGAAAATGCATAAAAATGCCACGAAGTGTAACAAAACAGAAAGCAAATGGTGTAAAAACAAGCATGGAGCATCAAAAATTATAGATACGATTGAGACGTATCAAGCATCCCCAAGCTTAACTCCTGCTCGTCCTCGAGTAGGTAAGTGATAACAAAATAATAATTTTTGAGGTGACATGCACCTACACAATCTTGATCATCTATGTAAGCATTGAGTGCTGAGATCAAAAGAACTTAAAACATGGGCATGAAAGATATAATCTTGATAGAAGAAACTTAGCAACCATGTTATAACATGAAAAAGAACGCAAACGAAAGATCATGAAAATGAAACAATGAAAGCCAACCGTGTGTTCAAATCATAAGTAAAAACATAGCAAATGGTTCTTAGCTTGTCCTTCATGGAATAGCAAAACATAAATGCATAGGACACCTTCAAGTTTAATAGGGCAACTAGATACAAATAATTTAAGAACAAGTGAAACCAAAATCATGAATCAATCAATGATAACTTTGGGACAATGCACATTATACTAAGAATGACAACTATGATCTCTTAGACGGTGCATAAAGGTAGAAGGTGAAGACTCAACATAAAAGTAAAAGAAAGGCCCTTCGCAGAGGGAAGCAGTGATTGCAAGTTTTATAAACCTTCAAAAATTATGGTACTTACTAGCTTTGAGCTCTCATTGCCCCCATCATAGGCATCTTGAATGGTTAGAGTTAATGCGAGTACAATTATGAAGCATATGCTTGACAAATCAAAAGTTGAAAACCTCGTGTCCCGTGAAGTACGAATACCCATACCTCATGCTACTCAACTTAGAGTCCCAAGCAAGCTCTTGTCATTGTAAATATATATGTATCATCGAGAACCACCAACAGGGTACCTCCTGCCCGATGACATGGAACAAGCCCACATCAAAATGACAAGACAAATAGACAATGAACACCTCGATATCTCTTTTATTTACCATTGGTATAGCTTTTTATTTTGAGATGCATCGTCGAATGTCCACTATAGGAATGCTGTAAATTTCCACCATGAATTATGCATGGCTTAGATTAGCGGCCCAGGCGTTTCCCTAACACATATAAGAACTCCATGATCCCGCAAGATTCCAAACTTGTTTCACATCGCGAGTATCCATAAACAAAAGATCATGATATCAACTCAAATAGAAAGTGCAATGTTGAAAGCTTACCCCATGACGGCATGGTTTGGCTAATTTCCAACTTACAACTTGCAAGCATAACAACTCAACATAAGAGAGCCACAATGTCAAATTTTTAAGAACGAGAAATGTAAAGTGTGCCATCAGGTTTGTGAGAGCTTTACTGACCAATTTTTGCATAACACCAAAAAGAGTTTAATTTGAAGGATAGATAAAAGCAAGCCAAATGTACTTTGGAATAGCAATTTGCTAATAGGTATGTATGGTGGACACATTGGAACAACTTGGTTTTTAGGAGTTGGATGCACGAGTAGAGCTCATACTCAGTACAAAATGAGGGCTAGCAAAAGACGGGGAGCGACCAACTAAGAGAGCAATAATGGCCATAATCATGCAAAGCGACAAAGCAACATTAAAAGAAGCATAAGATGGCATCAAAAGTCAAAAACTAAATGATCATAGAGGCTTATGGCGACTTTGTATGAGTCTAACATGTGTAAGCATGTGCCAAGTCAACCCAAATAAAGCATCAAGGAGAAAACCAAATTAATGCTTCCAAATAATAAAAACAACGCATGATTTTTTTAAAGGCTCATTAAGCAATCTCAATCATTTGAGACAAGTCATGCTGCAGCAAAACCATTAAGCATACTATTAAAACGATATCAAGCACGACATGCAAAACCTAAGCCGCAGTCTACACAAGCTCCTTTTTGTACCACTTTTTTGCATGAAACTTTTTCTCTTTTCCAACACCATTCGAACCTTTTTAAAACAACTCTTTTGATGAATACCAACATGGACCAGAGGTCAAAATACACCTTGATGCAAAGATATAACAAGATCTGAACACAAATCCAGGCTAAAAATGAAAGCTAAACGCAGTAGCAGAAAAAGAGAACACTCATTTGAACGATAAGAGTGAAAAACAGAGTGTTCTTGGCAAATGAAAAGCAAGCCAACTTCTCTAAAAGGAATTTGTTGGGGTCCAACCATTTATTGCAGCAAACAAAACTAAACAAAACTGAAAACTAAGACAACTGACGCTCCAAGAAAAACGCATAGTGCATGAAGCAATAAAAATATAGTGTGTTGAAAGGTGACCTGATTTTTGCCGATGAAGAAGGGGTGCCTCGGGGGCATCCCCAAGCTTTGATGCTTGTACGTCTTGGATATTTCTTGGGGTGCGTGGGCATCCCCAAGCTTGACCTTTTGTCCATTCTTCAAATCATCTCATTGATATCCCACAAGTATAGGGGATCGTGTGTAGCCTTTTCGATAAGTAAGAGTGTCGAACCCAACGAGGAGCTAAAGGTAGTATAAATGTTCTCTCAAGTTCTATCAACCATTGATACAACTCTACACACACTAAACATTTGCATCATCTAGAAAATAAAACTAGAGCAACAATACAGGTATGAGAGATAGCTTTGCAAGATAATAAATATAAGAAAGTAATTGTTAGTGCTACAGCAATAAAATATACTAAGTAACCATAAACTAACAGTACCATGAGTGTGGAAAAGTGGTGGTAATAGTGGTGTCTTTGTCTAAGTTCAATTAGTGAATAAATCGGGTTCATTGTCTTCGATGCAGTTTTCTATGTGGGAGAGGCTAAATATACAAGCACTTCACTATTTGGAAATACAAGTACTATATGATTGGATTGTTAGCAAGCATCCACAAATACTAACAATGCATTAAGGTTTTCCCAACCAGCCTTAAGTTAATGGTCCTCTTAATCCCATACGTGCAACGTTCCGGTTCGTGTCCTCAGGTTTCTGTCACTCCGGCAAAACTACCCCCTTCCTTTTGCACATACTACTAACCCTAAGATGTTTAATCCATGAGTGCATAAACATAATGGACACCAAAGGATAGTACCATATCAACATACAACTCTAATGAACCAAAGACATTCAACAAATCAATTTAAGAACAAATAAACTATGCAAACATGACATAGATCATAGGATAAATATTATAGCATCAAACACCATGTTTACATAGGACGATACAGAGGTGTGTGGGAGGATGAACCACTGCATAATAGGAGGAGTTGGTGATGGAGATAGCGGTGAAGATAGTGGAGATGAGCAGCGAGGGGCGCGGACGGCGACGGCGGCGCGGCGGTGGCGGCGGCGGCGCAGGGGACTCCCCCGCCGCCGACATCATGGGGGAGCGCCGCCCATTAGCCCCCTTCCTTCATGGCTTCATGGGAGCCCTCCCCCATGGAGATGGGATCCATGGGGGAGGCGAAAACATGGCTCTGGTGGCTGCAAATTCGTGGGTGGAGGTGTCTCCCACGAGCTAGGGTTCCTCCCTTTATATAGTCTCGCGGATTCTCGTTTCCCCATCTTGGGCCGCAATGGAGCGGGCTTATCTCGGCCGTCCGGACTTGGAATCAGGTGAATTTTATGTCCAGAACGTTCGCCGTGAAATTCCCTACAACTTTGTAATTGAAGAGTTTTCCGTTTGACGCCATATTCGACCCGTAACATGACTATCTTCGAAAAGAGTTCTGGCACAAATTTCTGAAAAGTCCCAATTTGACTCCAACAAGATTTTCACTTGTATTCTTGGTAATTCCTACACATCAAAGTGTAAAATAAGAACATTGTGCACTTTTGCAACTATTGGTTGGTTGGTCCAAATAAATCATAAAAGTGCCACAAAGTATAGACAAAACATATAGCAATTGGTGTAAAACAAGCATGGAGCATCAAAAATTATAGATACGTTTGCAACGTATCAACATCCCTGATAAGGGGTGTCCCGATCTTCTCAGCGAGCGCGATGTAGATGGCAATGATGGTGATGAAGATAACTCGAGTGTCGCAGAGAACTCTCCGGCTAATCCCTGCTGCCAGCGCAACAGCTCTCAACCCTTTGGATATTCGCAACGTCACACGCTTGCGCACGTAGCCGCCGACCACGAAGCGGTGATGCAATTTACTAATTCCCAATGGAACAGCAGATTACACTTAGACTTTCAGTAGAACGAACACCAGATCGATACGAATTGGTGTGAATAATTTCAGAGGAACACTTGGTTCTGTCTAGAAACTAGGGTTTTGTTTAAACGTGGTCTAAGAGACTTGAGGGAGCGCCCCTGGCTACTTAAGGGAGGCTGGGGCATCCTCAACATGGACCTGGCCCAAAACCAACCTGGTTTGGGCCCAAACTGACTCGGTTCGACTCAAACGAGTACATACCGACCCATAGATGGGTTCGGCCTATTTCTGGCACGCAGGCCATGAGTGTGGCGCGCCTTAGACGTGTAGACATCGTGTCGTAGGCTGTCCTAGTGCGCCATCACGGACTCTCTCATGTCGACTTGACGTTCTGGTGATCTCCTGGTGCGCTTGCCTCCCTCTCCTCCCTCGCGCACTTGATCATCAAGTCTTCCTCTTCTTGCTGCGACTCATCTCCTCCTCGTGCAATGCTCATGTTATCAACAAACCTGATCATACATAGATGCATAGACTTAGGCAGTATAAAGTTCTCATTAAATAAAAGATCAGGTTCAATTAAGAGTGAGTTCACCTGTTGTTCCAATAGCTTTGCATGTGCTCTTGTAATTGGTCCAATCCTAATCTCATTGGACTTCTTCGCAGCAACATCTTCATCAAAAGGAGTAGGAGATAATGGTGGTGTAATAGGGATGTCCTCATCATCCTCCCCCCCTTCGAAAGGCGTCGACCTCGACGCTGCAAGGTCTTCACCTTCATACGGTGTCAAATCAGCAACGTTGAAACTATTGCTGACGCCATACTCAGCTGTAGGAAGATCTATCTTGTAGGCATTATCATTGATCTTGGCAAGAACCTTGTAAGGACCAGCACCACGGGGCAGCAACTTGGACTTACGTAACTGTGGAAATCTATCCTTGCGAAAGTGAACCCAAACCATATCACCGGGCTGAAACAATACCTCCTTCCGCTTCTTGTTTGCACGATCTGCAGTATACTTGCCTTTCTTCTCAATAGCCTCTTTAGTCTTCACATGTATCTTCCTCACAAAATCTGCCCTCTTTGATGCCTCCATATTGACTCGCTCTTGAATAGGAAGAGGCAACAAATCAAGTGGCGTAATGGGTTTGAAACCATAGAACACCTCAAAAGGACATAGCCGCGTGGTAGAGTGAACCGCCCTGTTATATGCAAACTCCACATGCGGCAAACAATCTTCCCACTCACGCAGGTTCTTCTTGATCATGCATCGCAGCACTGTGGAAAGTGTGCGATTTACCACCTCCGTTTGACCATCAGTTTGGGGATGACATGTAGTGCTGAAAAGTAACTTTGTGCCCAGCTTTCCCCAAAGTGTCTTCCAGAAGTAGCTCATAAACTTCACATCACGATCAGAGACAATTGTCTTGGGTACTCCATGCAAACGTACAATGTCCCTGAAAAACAGGTTAGCAATATGCGACGCATCGTCGCTTTTGTGGCAGGCAATAAAATGAGCCATTTTAGAAAATCTGTCCACTACCACAAATATAGAATCATGGCCTCTTTTAGTCCTAGGCAAACCTAATACAAAATCCATGCTAATGTCCTCCCATGGTGTAGTAGGTGCAGGTAATGGAGTATACAAACCGTGAGGCTTCAGCTTGGACTTCGACTTGTTGCATGTAATGCAGCGCTTGACGAACCTGTCCACATCACGCCTCATCCTAGGCCAATAAAAGTGATCAGCGAGCATGAGTAGCATCTTCTCACGCCCAAAGTGACCCATCAAACCGCCAGCATGTGATTCCTGCAACAATAGCAAACGCACGGACGAGTCTGGAACACATAGTTTGTTAGCAAGAAACAAAAACCCATCATGGATGTGATATTTATCCCATGCTTTCCCACCAGTACACATACTATATGGCGCTGAAAAATCATGATCAGTAGCATATAAATCACACAAGCTCTCTAAACCAGGAACCTTGATATCTAACTGTGTCAACAACATGTTCTTCCGAGATAGAGCATCAGCAACCACATTGTCTTTACCCTTTTTATGTTTAATTATGTAAGGAAAAGACTCAATAAACTCAACCCACTTAGCAAGACGCCTATGCAAATTAGATTGAGCTTTCAGATATTTCAAAGCTTCATGATTAGAATGTATGATTAATTCTTTTGGCCACAAATAATGTTGCCAAACCTCAAGAACTCTAACAAGTGCATACAATTCTTTGTCATAAACAGGATAGTTCAACCTCGCACCACAAAGTTTTTCAGAAAAGTAGGCAATAGGCCGACCCTCTTGCATCAACACACCACCAATACCAATGCCACTAGCATCACATTCAATCTCAAATTGCTTATTAAAATCTGGTAGTGCAAGCAAAGGTGCAGAAGTTAATAAACGTTTTAGTTCATCAAAAGCATGATCTTGGGCTGCGCCCCATACAAATTCAACACCTTTTTTAGTTAACTCATTTAAAGGTGCAGCAACAGTACTAAAGTCTTTCACAAAACGGCGATAAAAACCAGCAAGACCATGAAAACTTCGTACTTGACTAACATTCATGGGAGTAGGCCAATTTTGAATAGCTTCAATTTTAGATGCATCGACTTCTACTCCATTTTTAGAAACAACATAACCAAGGAAGATGACCTTATCTTTGCAAAATGTGCACTTTTCAAGATTACCATAAAGCTGAGAATCACGCAACACTTGCAAAACTTGTCTAATATGATCACTATGGTCAGATTCATTGCGGCTGTAGATTAATATATCATCAAAGTACACAACCACAAATTTGCCAATAAAATTTCGCAAAACATGTTCATTAATCTCATGAAGGTACTAGGTGCATTAGTTAAACCAAATGGCATGACTAACCACTCATATAAACCAAATTTTGTTTTAAAGGCAGTTTTCCACTCATTCCCCTCTTTCATCCTAATCTGATGGTAACCACTACGCAAATCAATCTTAGAGAAAACAGCAGCACCACTCAACTCATCAAGCATATCATCCAAACGCGGAATAGGGTGACGATATCGAATAGTGATGTTATTAATAGCTCTACAATCTACACACATGCGCCAAGTACCATCTTTCTTAGGAACGAGAATAACAGGAACAGCACAAGGGCTTAAGCTCACACGAATATAACCTTTGTCGAGTAGCGCTTGCACTTGTTTCTGAATCTCCTTAGTTTCTTCGGGGTTGGTGCGGTAAGGAGCGCGGTTTGGCAAGGTGGCACCAGGGATGAAGTCAATATGGTGCTCAATGCCGCGCAAAGGGGGCAAACCAGCGGGGACCTCCTCTGGAAACACATCGTCAAATTCCTTCAAGACACGAGAAACACCAAAAGGAAGCGGAGTCATGTCGTTAGAAACCAAAATCGCACCCTTGTACATAAGCACAAGTGGCATGGCTGTAGGATCCTCTCTAAATTCTCTCATATCTTCTGTGGTGGCTAGCAGGACTAGAGAATTCACTCGCTCACTTTGGTGTGGCTCTCGCGATGTGGTTGGGTGGCTCTCACTCACCGGGGTAACAGACTCTCGTCGAGCTACTCTCTCATTTCATGTTCTAAGTTCACTTCAGTTTTCTGACGAGACTCATTTACAATATGCTGTGGAGACTCATTGACTTGCACTTGCATATTATTAACAGTAGCATCAGTGGCTTCTACTTTCATTTGGACAGCTTGAACATCAGAATCAATAGCGTCAGTTGTTCATGTTATTATGCTTTCCAAATGATCACGAAGAGCTTCATACTCCCTCCATATGACAGGAGTATCATCAGGTTTTTTCTGCATCACATCAACATCACTAGCAGACATGATTAGTAGGTTAGTGCACAAACAATAAACGGGTAGTGGTTACGCTCACAACTCACTCAAAACTGAAAGAAAGAGGTATCTTACCGTTCCAAAGTGAATAATAAATGCTTACCACTCGTAGAGACTGAAACGTGCACGGATGTGATGAAGCGAATACCGAGGGTATAAAAAACTATCACACGACAAACCAGGGTATATGGTGGGGCTTGGTATGGATACCTAACTACACCGAAATACAAGTCCTAGTGTTGATCGTATGACAAAGACCCACGGAAACACACACGGTGGAAATAAACGGGGCAAAGCAACTCTGAAAAGTGAGCTCAAAAAGATATAAGTGACGATGCACAGTAGCTCGTGTTGCAATGCACAAGAGAGATGCTAGCACTGGCTTGACGAACAGGCACAAGATTGCGCACACGGCAGCAGCCTGATGAGCACGAAGTAGCTAGTCTCGTATGGGTAAGCTCCTAACACGATGCTGTAGACAGGCTGTAGCTAAAACGATCAAAATCGTGTAGAAAGGACGCTATGTGGACACAGTGGTAACACGCAGTCGCGGAAGAGAAATCGACAAAAAGCGTGTCGCGGCAGAGATATACGATGCCGGAAACGCACGGCAGCGCGACGGCGACGTGAAACGGACAAAGTAGTTTGTCTCTTTTTTTTATATAGGTGCGGCGTATACTGCGTAGTGTAATTACAGTGTACGTCCCCTTTTTTTTACTTTTTCAAAACTAAGTCGGTCTGGGCGCTGGAGGCCAGACGCTCTCTGCGCCTTGGCGCTAGCGAGCGAGCGAAGAGGTGCGGGCGTCGCTCCACCCCAGACAGTCTTCGCGCTGGGGCGCTGGGGCTGAGCGATCGATTCCCTTTTTTTTGACTGGATCCGATCGCTAGTGGAACCGGAGGACTCTGGATCGAGCAGGTATTGGGTCGGCCTATTGCCCTTGATTGCGGAAGCCCTCGTCGCTGTGCGCTCGAGCGATCGTCGAGCCGAGATGCGAGGCGCCGACGCTCGAGGCCAGACGGCCTCTGTGGTCTGGCAAGCGTGCGCGAGCGGCCACGCTCCCTTTCCGATCGGGCGGCCTCGCCTAGGGGCAGACAATCTCTGCCCTTGGGCGAGCGAGGCGGTTTTTATTTTTTTTTTGCTAAACGCTCCGATCGGATCTGTCAAGGTGGTTCGTGATGAACACAAGTGTACAGCCGCCGGCTCCGACGAGATCAAACAGCGACCAAACGAAGACGAAAACTGAAACGAAGATACAGAAAAGAACGAGGATCCTAGACTCCCACAGAGTTGACGAAAAGATACGCGAAAAGACGATCAGCGACTAAAACCAGTACCCCGATGCAATCTAGGCTATGGCGAAACTAAGAACCCTAATTTTTTGTGGCTTTTTCTGGATAGGACAAAAACAAAAACGAATTTACGGGGATGAATTTGTGGATGCTCACCGAGTAAACGCTGGAATCTGATACCAAGATGATAAGGGGTGTCCCGATCTTCTCAGCGAGCGCGATGTAGATGGCGATGATGGTGATGAAGATAACTCGAGTGTCGTAGAGAACTCTCCGGCTAATCGTTGCTGCCAGCGCAACAGCTCTCAACCCTTTAGATATTCGCAACGTCACACGCTTGCGCACGTAGCCGCCGACCACGAAGCGGTGATGCAATTTACTAATTCCCAATGGAACAGCAGATTACACTCAGACTTTCAGTAGAACGAACACCAGATCGATACGAATTGGTGTGAATAATTTCAGAGGAACACTTGGTTTTGTCTAGAAACTAGGGTTTTGTTTAAACGTGGTCTAAGAGACTTGAGGGGGCGCCCCTGGCTACTTAAGGGAGGCTGGGGCGTCCTCAACATGGACCTGGCCCAAAACCAACCTGGTTTGGGCCCAAACTGACTCGGTTCGACTCAAACGAGTACATACCGACCCATACATGGGTTCGGCCTATTTCTGGCACGCAGGCCATGAGTGTGGCGCGCCTTAGACGTGTAGACATCGTGTCGTAGGCTGTCCTAGTGTGCCATCACAGACTCTCTCATGTCGACTTGACGTTCTGGTGATCTCCTGGTGCGCTTGCGTCCCTCTCCTCCCTCGCGCACTTGATCATCAAGTCTTGCTCTTCTTGCTGCGACTCATCTCCTCCTCGGGCAACGCTCATGTTATCAACAAACCTGATCATACATAGATGCATAGACTTAGGCAGTATAAAGTTCTCATTAAATAAAAGATCAGGTTCAATTAAGAGTGAGTTCACCTGTTGTTCCAATAGCTTTGCACGTGCTCTTGTAATTGGTCCAATCCTAATCTCATTGGACTTCTTCGCAGCAACATCTTCATCAAAAGGAGTAGGAGATAATGGTGGTGTAATAGGGATGTCCTCATCAATCCCCAAGGTTAACTCCTGCTCGTCCTCGAGTAGGTAAGTGATGTCTACGCACTTCTATTCTTGTAGACACTTGTTGGGCCTCCAAGTGCAGAGGTTTGTAGAACAGCAGCAAGTTTCCCTTAAGTGGATCACCCAAGGTTTATCGAACTCAGGGAGGAAGAGGTCAAAGCTATCCCTCTCAAGCAACCCTGCAATTACGATACAGAAAGTCTCTTGTGTCCCCAACACACCCAATACACTTGTCAGATGTATAGGTGCACTAGTTCGGCGAAGAGATAGTGAAATACAAGTAGTAGTGATGATTATAAGTAGCAAACGTGATGTGAAATAAATATCGCTGTGAGCAAACAAGTAACAAAACAGGAAGTAAACGGTGTGCAAGGCTTGGAAACAAGGCCTAGGGATCATACTTTCACTAGTGGACACACTCCCAACAATATAACATGATTGAACAAATAAACAACTTCTCTCCACTATGGTACTCTGAATTACTCTCCTATTGAATAACACTAATCATTGTGTACTGGCTACGGAAGCACCCCTTAAAGTTCATCAAGTACTTGACAAACACCACTCATAGAGACATCCAAATCAGATCACAACTCAAGATAGAAATCATTGCGACTTAGACCAAGTACTAACACGGTGCACACACTGTCAACATTACACCATGAAAGGAGGAATAGATCACTTCAATACTATCATAGTAATAATTACTCTCATAATCCACAAGAGATCACAATCATAGCCTAAACCAAGTACCACCATGATGCACGCACTGTCACCGTTACACCATGGCAGGAGGAATAGATTACTTTAATAACAACCACTAGAGTACACTATAACAATTAAGCATAGGAGTAGCATAATATCTGAATAGTAACATCTACTTGTTCAACATGATACAAAGCTCACGATCACATAAAGATCACATCATGGGAGAGAGAGGTGAACCACATAGCTACCGGTAGAGCCCTCAGCCCCGGGGATAGACTACTCCCTCCTCATTATAGGAGACAACAAGGTTGATGGAGATGGCGGTGAGGTCGATGGAGACGGCGGAGACGGCGATGGAGACCGATGGAGATGGCTCCGGGGGCACTTCCCTGTCCCGGCAGGGTGCCGGAACAGAGACTTCTGTCCCCCAAAATTCGTCGGTGGCGGCGGCGGAACTGCGGAACTCTTTCTGGAAATTTGCCAACTCCTCTAGGGTTTTCCATCCCGAGGCTTCTTATAGGCGAAGGGGCGATGTCAGAGGTGGCCCCAGGCCTCCTCACACAGGGGTGGCGCGGCCAGGGCCTCGGCCGCGCCAGCCCTATGTGAGGGTGGCCTGTGGCCCCTCTCCTTCCTCTCTTCGGATGTCTGGATGCTCCCGGGAAAAATAAGACTTCAAGAACTTGTTTCGTCCAATTCCGAGAATATTTCCTGTGTATCACTCTGAAACACAAAAACAGCAGAAAACAGGGAACTGGCACTGTGGCACTTCGTTAATAGGTTAGTTCCAGAAATCGCATAAAAATGCCACGAAGTGTAACGAAACATCAGGTAAATGGTGTAAAAACAAGCATGGAGCATCAAAAATTATAGATACGTTTGAGATGTATCAGTAAGTGATAACAAAAGAATAATTTTTGAGGTGACATGCACCGTCACAATCTTGAGCATCTAAGTAAAGCATTGAGTGCTGGGATCAAAGAACTTAAAACATGGGCATAAGAGACATAATCTTGATAATAAAAACATAGCAACCATGTTATAACATAAAAAGAAACACAAACGAAAGATCATGAATAATGAAACAATGAAAGTCAAACGTGTGTTCAAATCATATGGAAAAACATAACAAGGGTTTTCAGCTTGTCCTTCATGGAATAACAAAACATAAATGCATAGGACACCTTCAAGTTTAAAAGGGCGACTAGATACAAATAATTTAAGAACAAGTGAAACCATAATCATAAATCAATCAATGATAAACTTTGGGACTATGCACATTAAACTCAGAATGGCAACTATGCTCTCTTAGATGGTGCATAAAGGTAGAAGGTGGATACTCAACATAAAAGTAAAGAAAGGCCCTTCACAGAAGAAAGCAGTGATTAAACATGTGCTAGAGCTTTTTATTTGTAAAACAGAGAGATAAAAATTTGGTTTTGAGAGGTGGTTGTCTTTGTCAACAACTGGCAATGGGTTTCTTACTATCTTCCATACAAAAATGAGCAAGTTTTTGAGAGAGAGATTGGCACTTTTGTGCTCTTTTATAAAGCTTGGCACTCCTCCCCACCTTTTTCCTTTCACAAGCCATGGCTAACCAATTCCATCGGGTGCCCACCAACATTCACATACCATGGAGGAGTGCCTTTTTTCTTTTCTTTTTTTCCTTTTTTTTCTTTTTGGAATGAAACAATATGGAAGATAGCAAATCCGACCACTACATCCCCACGAGCTGAAAACAGTGTCACAAAATGAGAAGTATTTTGAAGATTTTTTGAAAGGTAGCACATGAAAATTTACTTGGAATGGCTTGCAAATACCATGCATAGGAATTTATAGTGGACTCTTTGAAATAACTTTGGTTTTTTGGGAGTTGGATGCACTAGTAGAGCTCATACTCAGTACAGATGAAGGCTAGCAAAAGACTAGGAGCGACCAACTAAGAGAGCAATAATGGCCATAATCATGCAAAGCGACAAAGCATCATTAAGAGAAGCATAAAATGGCATCACAAGTCAAAAACCAAATGATCATAGAGGCTTATGGCGACTTTGTACGAGTCAAACATGTTGTAAGCATGCGCCAAGTCAACCCAAATAAAGCATCAAACGAGAAAACAAATAAATGCCTTCACATAATAAGAATAACGCATGATTTTTTCAAAGGCTCATTAAGAAATCTCAGTCATTTGAGACAAGTCATGCTACAGCAAAAATCACTAAGCATACTATCAAAACGACATCAAGCATAGCATGAAAAAGTCTAAGCCGCAGTCTAAACAAGCTCCTTTTTGTACCACTTTTTTGCATGAAACTTTTTCTCCTTTCCAACACCATTCAAACCTTTTTGAAACAACTCTTTTGACGAATACCAACATAGACCAGAGGTTCAAATACACCTTGATGCAAAGATATAACAAGATCTGAACAAAAATCAAGGCAAAAAATGAAAGCTAAACACAGTTCTAGAAAAAGAGAACACTCGTTGAACGATAAGAGTGAAAAACGGAGTGTTCTTGGCAAATGAAAAACGAGTACATCTCCTCCAAAAGAAATTTGTTGGGGTCCAACCATTTATTGCAGAAAACAAAACAAAATAAAACTGAAAACAAAAGTAAAGACGCTCCAAGAAAAACGCATAGTGCATGAAGCAATAAAAATATAGTGTTTTGAAAGGTGACCTGATTTTTGCCGATGAAGAAGGGGTGCCTCGGGGGCATCCCCAAGCTTTGACGCTTGTACCTCTTGGATATTTATTGGGATGACATGGGCATCCCCAAGCTTGAGCTTTTGTCCATTCTTCATCTCATCTCATCATTCTCTAATCCCTACACTCGAAAACTTCCTTCATACAAAACTTCACACAATTCTATTAGCAACGTTAGCATAAGCATAATAGTAAATCAACCCTTTTGGTTTAGGTTTCAACTCAAAAACACCATATATAAAGCATATACTATAGTAGCAACTTCCCCAAAATTTCTGTGATCAAAAGAACTCAAAAAGAAAGCGATCGAGAGGCAAACACAAATAGTGGCAGAAATCTGTCAAAATAGAACAGCTGACAAAGGTCGATTTTTTCGAGGACCTTCTGTTTCTCAAATTGAAAAGTGTAAAACTAATGAAAGTTTGGATATAACCTGGGGCATATGCACAAGAAATCGCAGGTCAAAAAGATATTCTTAGAATTGTCACGAATTTTTACAGTGCAGTACCGAAATCTGTTTCAGGACAGCAACTTCCCCAAATTTTACCTCCCTCAAATTAGAGGTTGTTCTTGGCACAACAACGAAATAAAAATGATAAGGAGAGGTCATTACAGTAGTAATAACTTCAAAGACTCAAATAAAAGAAAAAGTACTAAAAGAAAACATGGGTTATCTCCCAAGAGTGCTTTTCTTTAACACCTTTGAGCTAGGCGCACAATAGAGAACCAAACAAAGAAGCAAAACAAAAGGAACTATTTTTGTTGTTTTCAATTTATAAGTGAAAGTAAAGAAGCAATAAAAACAAAATAAAGAGCCTAATAAAATTAAATAAGATAAAACCAAGACATATAAAAGCAATTATAATACAAGTTAACACAATACATATCATGTGGATGTGTAATATAGAGTATGAAGGAGACAACCTCATGTTAGTTGATGAATAGGGGGATGACTCGGGCATCCCCAAGCTTAGATGATTGTATCTTCTTGAATATATTCTTGGGATGCACCTAAACATCCCCAAGCTTGAGCTCTTGCATCTTATTGTCCATCTCATATCACCATATTGATTAGAACTTATAAGCTACATCCACATAAAACTTCACAAAACTCATTAGTAGGGTTAGTACTCATTAAATAAAATCCACTAATGTTCAAGAATTCACAAGTTTTATAATCTTTACTCAACATTAGCCACTGTATATACTAAGGTATTCATGATTTTCGTTGTCCGTCGAAAAACTAATGAAACTAATAACACCAAGTACAATATTGAACAAACTAAGAAATCTGTCAAAACTGAATAGTCTGTAAAGATGATACTCAACGAGATAGTTAGGTAGCTCAAATTATAAAACTCAAAACTAATGAAAGACAGATCACAATCTCAGGTTTATGCACAAATTTTTTTAGATCAAAAAACTATTCTTTGATTTTTCACGATTTTTTATAGTGAAGCACAGAAATCTGTCTAAACAGAACAGTCGGTGAAAATCGATTTTTTTGAGATAGCTACGTAACTCAAATCAGAAAAAGTTAGTCTAATGAAAGAAAGATAATAAGCATTACTTTGCACTCAAGAAATTTTAGGTCAATATCACGTTCTGGTGATTTTAAACATTTTATACGGTGAAGCACAGAAAATCTGTTTTTGGACAGCAAAGCAAAACTATCAACTTCCAAGTAACTAGGAACTACAATTATCACTTTACTTTTATGGTACAAAGGATTATGTACAATATATACAATATACACAATATGTACAAGTTTTTAACTGAAAAGCTTCCATGGAAAGATTTGTTTTGGTTTCATAGGCATGAACACAAGTGTTCAAGGTCGACCCCCATTTAACCATTACTCATCTTTCCAATCACTTTCCTTTTTAAAAACTTTTTCAGGTAACAAGTACAACTAATTTTTTTTGTAATTCGCATTCCCTATCCATACTAAGATAGACAACAACTTAAAACTGAAAGTAAAAACTACTTAGAGATAAAGCAAACAAGTGCACACAAGAATATTCACCCACACGCTAGAGCTTCCTGGCAACAGCGCCAGAAAAGGTCTTGATATCCCACAAGTATAGGGGATCGTTTGTAGCCTTTTCGATAAGTAAGAGTGTCGAACCCAACGAGGAGCTAAAGGTAGTATAAATGTTCTCTCAAGTTCTATCAACCGTTGATACAACTCTACGCACACTAAACGTTTGCATCATCTAGGAAATAAAACTAGAGCAACAATACGGGTATGAGAGATAGCTTTGCAAGATAATAAATACAAGAAAGTAATTGTTAGTGCTGCAGCAATAAAATATACTAAGTAACCATAAACAAACAGTACCATGAGTGTGGAAAAGTGGTGGTAATTGTGGTGTCTTTGTCTAAGTTCAATTAGTGAATAAATCGGTTTTATTGTCTTCGATGCAGTTTTCTATGTGGGAGAGGCTAAATATACAAGCACTTCACTACTTAGAAATGCAAGTACTATATGATTGGATTGTTAGCAAGCATCCGCAAATACTAACAATGCATTAAAGTTTTCCCAACCATACCCTTAAGTAAATGGTCCTCTTACTCCCATATATGCAACGTTCCAGCTCGTGTCCTCAGGTTTATGTCACTCCGGCAGAACTACCCCCTTCCTTTTGCACATACTATTAACCCTATGATGTTTAATCCATGCGCGCATAAATATAATGGACACCAAAGGACAATACCATATCAACATACAACTCTAATGAACCAAAGACATTCAACAAATCAATCTAAGAATAAATAAACTATGCAAACATGACATAGATCATAGGATAAATATTATAGCATCAAATACCATGTTTACTTAGGACGGTATAGAGGTGTGTGGGAGGATGAACCACTGCATAATAGGAGGAGTTGGTGATGGAGATAGCGGTGAAGATGGTGGAGATGAGCAGCGAGGGGCGCGGACGGCGACGGCGGCACGGCGGCGGCGGCGCAGGGGACTCCCCCGCTGTCGACATCATGGGGGAGCGCCGCCCATTAGCCCCCTTCCTTCATGGCTTCATGGGAGCTCTCCCCCATGGAGATGAGATCCATGGGGGAGGCGAAAACATGGCTCTGGTGGCTGCAAATTCGTGGGTGGAGGTGTCTCCCACGAGCTAGGGTTCCCCCTTTATATAGTCTCTCGGATTCCCGTCTCCCCATCTTGGGCCGCAATGGAGCGGGCTTATCTCGGCTGTCCGGGCTCGGAATTAGGTGAATTTTATGTTTAGAACGTTCGCCGTGAAATTCCCTACAACTTTGTAATTGAAGAGTTTTCCGTTTGACATCGCCTTCAACCCGTAACATGACCATCTTCGAAAAGAGTTCTGGCACAGATTTCTGAAAAGTCCCAATTTGACTCCAACAAGGTTTTCACTTTTATTCTTGGTAATTCCTACACATCAAAGTGTAAAACAAGAACATTGTGCATGTTTGCAACTATTAGTAGGTTAGTCCAAATAAATCATAAAAGTGACACAAAGTATAGATAAAACATATAGCAATTGGTGTAAAACAATCATGGAGCATCAAAAATTATAGATACGTTTGTAACGTATCACTCATCATTCTCCAATCCCTACACTTGAAAACTTCCTTCATACAAAACTCACCACAATTCTATTAGCAACATTAGTGTAAGCATAATATTAAATCAACCCCTTTTGCTTCAGATTTCAACTCAAAACCACCACATATAAAGCATATACTACTATAGCAACTTCCCCAAAAGTTCCGTGATCAAAAGAACTCAAAAAGAAAGTGATCGAGAGGCAAACACAAATAGTGGCAGAAATCTGTCAAAACAGAACAGCTGACAAAGGTCGAATTTTTAGAGGGTTTTCTATTGCTCAAATCAAAAAGTGTTAAACTAATGAAAGTTTGGATATAACCTGGGGCATATGCACAAGAAATTGCAGGTCCAAAAGATATTCTGAGAATTTTCACGAATTTTTACGGTGCATCACCGAAATCTGTTTCAGGACAGCAACATCCTCAAATCTTACCTCACTCAAATTAGAGGCTTCTCTTGGCACAAAAACGAAATAAAAATGATAAGGAGAGGTTATTACAGTAGTAATAACTTCCAAGACTCAAATAAAAGAAAAAGAACTGAAAGTAAAACAATGGGTTATCTCCCAAGAGTGCTTTTCTTTAACGCATTTGAGCTAGACGCAGAAATTCGAGAAGATGCTCACATAAGAAATAGGAATTGAAGCAAAAGAGAGCATCAAGGAGCAAATATGAAACACATTTAAGTCTAACCCACTTCCTATGCATAGGAATCTTGTAAAAAAATAAATTAAAGAAGCACATAGTAACAAGCATGGGTAGATAAAATAAGAGCAACTTCAAAACTTTCAATATAAAGAGAGGTGTTTTAGTAACATGAAAATTACAACAACCATATTTTCCTCTCTCATAATAATTTTTAGTAGCATCATGAACAAATTCAACAATATAAATATCACACTCACCCTCCTTTGTTAAGTATGGAGGGCGATTAAATGAGGTATTAGTTAAAGAGTTACTCTTATTGGGAGGTAGACATGGGTAGCGTCATTCTTCCTCCTCTTGATCATCCCTCTCCTCTTCTTTTTCATCCAATGAGCTTCCAGTTTCAACAATTTCTTCTTCCATAGGCTCCTTCAAGGCATTAGTCTCTTCCATTGGAGAGCATCTATTAAGATATTTAAGAATATAGCCATTTTCTTCCTTGTAATTATCAAAGCAAAATTTAAGTATATCATAAACCTCATATTTATAAGGTGCATCATCAGTATTTTCAAGAAATAAGCAAGTTTGAATGCACCCTTCCAAGCAATAAATTCTTCAATTTGTTCCACATCATAAAAGTCATAATTTCCATTAATATAAGAAGATATGGTAACATCATCATTATACTCACAATTAAAAGGGAGGTGTTTATACTTCCTACAGCAACAAGATTTATCAAAGCAATAAGTAACATTATAAGTAGAGCACACATTTCTAGCAATGATATACAATTTATCAATTTGTTCCCATAAGTGTTTTCCTTTTTGTGACAAGCGGTGTTCCTCATAATATTTTTGTTGCTCTTCCGTGAACCCACCTTGCCAAAAAGATTTAGTTTCAAAGAAACCAACCATTGATAGAAAGTATGATAAAGCAAGATAATAACAGACCAACAACTATAGTAGGAACTAATAATTTTTTTTGTATTTTTTATAAAACAAAGCAAGCAAAAATAAAGTAAAGCAAAACTTAAAACAAAGTAAAGGATGTGTGTGTGAAACTCCCCTTGCAGAAGTCTTCTTTTTCCCCGGCAACGGCGCCAGAAAACTTGTTGGTGGCGCGGTGTTGATGATGTAAATGACCGGCCAGTTGGAAACCCCAAGAGAAGGTTTGATGAGCACAGCAGCAAGTTTTCCCTCAGTTATGAAACCAAGGTATGTCAATCTAGTAGGAAAAAGCCAAACTCCAGAAGGTGATGCCCGCTAGCTTCGCGACACTCCAACAAGGGCGCCGTTTACGACACTTGTTAGCGCATCTTTAATTAGCAGCAACGTGGAACCTGCACACAACACAACCAAGAACTTTGCTCCCAACTTACGATGAGGTTGTCAATATCACCGGTTTGCTATAAACAAAGGAATGAGCGTATCGAGTGGAAAGCAATAGTAGTATGCGAGAAAGTAAACAGTGCGAGTAAAGTAAACATGTGATAGCAATGTAAAGGAAATTGGACCGAGGTCCACAGTTCACTAGTGGTGTCTCTCCATAAGATAAATAATGCCATGCTGGGTAAACAAATTATAGTTGGGCAATTGATAGAATAAAGATAACGTGCATATGTCAAGAGGATCACTATGAGATTTACTCTGGGCATTACAACAAGATACATAGACCGCCATCCAACTGCATCTATGACTAATAATCCACCCACGGGGAATCATCGGAGGACCCCGTGAATATTAAGTTGTGAACAACAGATAACTGCATTAAGCAAAGTGTGTAATGTAAACAAAGCATATGTCCTTGGACAGAAGAATGTTGTTTTCTCCCTGGTGGCAACAGCACATCTACAACCTTAGAGGTTTCTGTCACTCCCCCAGATTAAATAGAGGCATGAACCCAACTATCGAGCATAAATACCCCTCTTGGAGTCACTAGTATCTACTCGGCCAAGATAGCTACTAACAACGGAGAGCATGCAAGATCATAAACTACATAGAGATAACATAAGATAATATTCAACACATCAACTCAATCATAACACCAATATTCATCGGATCCCAACAAACACAACATGTAGAATTACATAAAGGTAGTCTCGATCATGTAAGGTAGCTCACGAGATCTAAACGTGAAGCAAATGGTGGAGAAGACAACCATCTAGCTACTGCTATGGACCCATAGTCCAAGGTAGACTACTCACTCATCGCGCCGGAGGCAAGCATGGCGATGAAGAAGACCTCCGGTGGTGATTCCCCTCTTCGGCAGGGTGCCGGGAAGAGCTTCTGGAACCTCCCAATCTCGGGTCGACGACGACGGCGGATCGCGATGTGTTTCTGGAAAATAGATCGGGTTCTTAGGTTTTTCCTGTCGGGGGGTCTTTATAGGCGAAGGGGCAGCATCAGAAGTGGACCAGGGGGGTCTCATCATAGGGCAGCGCGGCTAGGGCCTGGGCGCGCCCCTTGGTGGTGAGACTAGCCTCTGGCTCGTCTCCGTCTCCTCTTCGGTCTTCTGGAAGCTTCGTTTAATATTGGGACGTTTGGCTTTTGTTTTGTCCAATTCCGAGAATATTTCCTGTGTAACTTTTCTGAAACACAAAAATAGCAGAAAACAGGGAACTGACACTGTGGCATCTTGTTAATAGGTTAGTTCCGGGAAATGCATAAAAATGCCACAAAGTGTAACAAAACACTAAGCAAATGGTGTAAAAACAAGCATGGAGCATCAAAAATTATAGATACGTTTGAGACGTATCAGGCCTCTTTGTCGCTGGACCACCATGGAGCTCCCGGTCTACGCCTGAGTCGCGGAGAGCAGGGGGGCCATGTCCGTGGGAGCTCCAAGCCTTGGCGGAGCAGCTGCGCTGACATCGAGTTGTAGACACTCGTCGAGCCAGATCTGGCGGTGCGTAATGGCATGGCGACATCACCGGCATCCTACTGCTGGTGACAGATGAGGTGGTCGCTCTGTCCTCGATGCCAGCTCGTGCTCCCTATTCTCATGGCTGCAACGTCTTTGCATACGCCATCTCACCGCGTCGTGGTTGGTATGGGTTCTAGGGCCTTGGTGTCATCGATGGAGTTGAGCATGTGTGAAGCCGACGTTCTCTATCTGATTCGACAGCTTCAACAGGTAGCTTTCCTTTGTTGGACCCACATACAGGCGTTTTCCTACACGCTGCTGGTTGTATCAACGTGGTCGAGTTTCCTCAGCAGCGTTCCTTTAGGTTCGAGTCACAACTCGACAAGACCAGGAAGGAAACTCCTACAATCCCAGAGCATGTTTCAGCGATAAATAGGGTTTATTTGTGGTGCACGTCGGCCGTTGGGCCCGAATACTGGGAGGCGAGGGAGAGGCGGCCGGAGAAGTTCTCTTATTCAGGTATGGGGGAATGCCTGCTTCTTGATGTCTCGAGCTGCCCTTTTTTGATTTGATTTGTGGTGGCTGCCATGGCCGCTCCCGTAGGTCTCACACGTCTCTAACTTTACACTGCTCCAGCTGCTTACGCCAGCACTACCAAGTGAAATCTTGTAGGTGCAGGACCTGCGCGACTTTAGGGTCATCCTGTTGGACCTGCGCGACTTCAGGGTCATCCTGTTGGACATGCCGTTTGCCGGAGGAGGCGACCTTGGTACTGTGCACACAAATAGCAAGCCAACCAGCAGGCAGTTTGACATATCAAATGCCCTACAGTACAATTTCCAATCCATTAACGGCACATAACAAATAAAAAGACAAGAGTTTAGACTGGAGCGAGCAATTCATTGCTACCATGTACCAACAGATTTACTATGAAGACATCAATAAGAAATTTGTCAGCAGAGGAAGGTCTGAAAAGAGCCAGGGCTTTTTCTTCCTCTTGGGATGAAGAATAGAGGAGAATACGGCCAGTTTTTTTACATCTACACAACAACAATTCTGAATTAGCCCAGTTGACTAAAATCAAGATTGGACCGACACTAAATTCTTTATGGCTGATATCCAATGAAAATTCACTACAATAATTGTCAAAAAAAAACTACCATTCTTTAAGGTAACATGTTCCAACAAGAAGGCAACAATATTTCAAGACCGGTTAATCCTGCAAATAAAGTTTGATATTCAGCAGTAAAATTTTGTATGACCCGTAGCAACGTACGGGTATATGTGCTATCTTCCTCATTGTGTTCCGCCACACTACTAACAAGCCCGCGATGGTGGTGCGCTTACCTAGACTCCGCCTAATGGGATGAGGCCGACGCGAAGGAGATCCTCGCCGCCGTCCCGCGCCTCGGTGGCACTCAGTGCGACGGTGTCTTCGCGCGCCTCTACCAGGGCGATTCGGTGCCAGCTTCACCATCTTTCTCTCGGTGTTCCGCCATACAACGTCCGCGCCCATGGCGGTGGCACGGGAGCTCAAGTCCGTCGTGCAAGAACAACTAAAGTGCATGCTCACTGAAGTTAATGATGCACCGGTTGCTGGCCTACGACGCCCAGACCCGGCGATGCCGTGAAGTCTTAGCTGAAGGATTGCAGCGCAAATTTACTAAACAGGTTTGGTGACTCACAAGTTCTACATTGATGAAACAGATAGGGGCGCATTGCTCCAGTGGATGCAGCAGCGCTAGCGAGCTTGTTCAGGTTCTGCATTATTTCATCTGAGATATCTCCTAGATATGCGAGGTGTTGGGCAACCTGAAGGTGATGATATGCCTTGCAGCATACTGGATAATGCTTCAGTCTTGATTCTGTATTCTGAAGTTGTTGTACCGTGATTTTATTAAGTGCCATTTTTGCTAGGCTCGGGAAGATGGGTTCATGTCTATTGTGTGACTGAATATGGTCAACTGATCGAGTTGGTGTTTGTGCTTCCTCACTGTTCAGACTCAATATGACCTCCACATTTTTTCATCCTTTTTTCATCTCCTGTTCATGATTCTCATAATTCCATGGGAATATATTTAGTTCAGTCTCAAAATAATTATCAATTCTTTTTTGTCATATTCAGTTGTGTGGCAGACCAGCAATTGATTTGTCCGGAGTAGTATTCTGACAAAAATGGTACAGTTGTAAAAATCCTTCCTGATCTGTGCTAATATTAAACCAAATAAACTTTGTAGGTAGAGTCACCATGTGCCTGAGGAGGTGTTGGGGTGGCGGGAAGCAGAGAGGTGGACGGCGTGGACAGAGCTTAACATGGTCGAGCTCAATGTATTTTCATAGGGTTCCTGGTCCACTTTCACACAATTAAAAATATTTTCAGTAATTTTTCTGTATAACTATTTTCTCCAAAACAATAGCAAGTAAAATTTGAATTGTGCAAGTTTCTTATCGATAATTTTGTATTTCCTTCTTCCGTTGCAATGCACGGGCATTTTTCCTAATTTCTACTCAAACCTCAAGGTATTGTTGCTACTGACCATTGCTAAGTTTGCCAAAACCAACTAGATTTACTCATGCTCCCAAAGTGATACCAATACTAATCAACAAGACTAATCATATAAGAAAGATTACAAACTAAAATAAGGTGTGCAGAAAGTAAATGATAAGACTTCTCAGTAATATTCCATAACCGCAACTCACACCAAGGGATACATAGATAACCAACTAAGGAGGATACTTCCACACTACAAACTATTCTATAAGATAACTTCTCTATTCATGATATGACTCTACTTGAAAAGTAAATGGGTAAAAGGTAATGATGTGATACCGTGGCACTTCCCCAAGCTTAGAATAAACCAAGGGAATGCCAATACCAATGACGAATTACTCCTTCGGCGGTGGTGGTGAGTCTTTATCATCATCAGACTTCCAAGGCAAAGGTTCCCCATCAAGAAAGGATGACTTGGTCTCCAATATCCTGAAACTGGCAGCAGCACTCATTTGTAACCTAGCCTCATACTCACAGTTTTGATTTTGCAAGTCATAGAGTTGTGCTTGTAATTTGTTGGTGGCCTCATGGAGTGACAAGATGTCATCCCAGAGCTCTGCAGTCTCCTTCTTGTGCTTGGCGATGAGTTCTTGATTTATCCTATGAATGATGTCCACCTTGCGTTCTGCCATCTTCTTGTATTTAAAGACTTCTTGCTCCAGCGCTTCCATCCTAGCTTCAAGACTTCCTTTTCCTTTAGGGCCCTGAACATCTTCCATCTGTAACTTCCCATCCTTGAGCGACAACTCTTTTGGATGCATCTTCAGCTCCCTATTGTACGGATTAGTGATGTCCACAAGAGAGTTCTCCTCGGATGAACCAGACGAAGACATGGTGGCTCTAAACCTGAAAATAGCTCCTGACAGAAACAGATCGAAACAAAAACACAATGAGAAAACGATATACAGACCTCGGGCAATCCGGGGAGGTATATAGTCAAAAATTAAACATCAAACAAAGTCACAGGAGGAAACCAGGATGGAAACGAGCTCCGAGGCAAACTCACCACAAGGTGGCACGGCCAGCAGGGGGGCCGCGCCACCTGGTGGTGTGGAGCCTCCGGGCTCCGTTTCCAACTCATTTTCGTCTTGTGATTTTTCATATTTAATAAAAACAACAAAAGTATAAGCAGAAAAGTTTAATGCGAACTTTTTCTGACTAGAACTGTTACCTATTCAAAAACGGACTCTGCAATTTTCTGCATATGGTCTTTGATGAATTCTTCCAGAGTCACCACTTGAATAACATCGATATCTTCATTATAAGAATCACCAGAAATATAATGCTTGAGTCTTTGCCCATTCACCACTTGCGTAGTGTTATCTTTAAGCGAAGCAATCTTTATCGCACCTGAACGATACACCTCTTCAATAATAAAGGGTCCTTCCCATTTTGAGAGTAATTTTCCTGCAAAAAATCTGAGACGAGACCTATACAATAAAACTTTCTCACCAACATGAAATTCTCTCTTAAGAATTCTCATATCATGCCATTGCTTGACTTTCTCTTTGAAAAGTCTGGCATTCTCATAAGCTTCATTTCTCCACTCATCTAAGGAACTCAAATCAAGCAACCTTTTCTTACCGGCAAGTTTAAAATCCCTATTAAGCTCGCCCAAAAAGCTTTGTGTTCTAATTCTAAAGGCAAGTGACACGCTTTTATGTAAACCATTTTGTAAGGAGACATGCCCCTGGGGTTCTTATAAGCAGTTCTATAAGCCATAAAGCATCGTTCAACTTGCTAGCCCAATTTTTCCTAGATCTATTAACAGTCTTCTTTAAGATAGACTTGATATCTCTATTCGATAGCTCTACTTGCCCACTAGTTTGGGGATGATAAGCAGAAGCAATTCTATGATTAATGTCATATCTAGCAAGAGTCTTCCTAAAACCGCCATGAATAAAATGAGAACCTCCATCGGTCATAAGATATCTAGGCACACCAAACCTAGGAAAAATAACATCCTTAAGCATCTGTAACGAAGTCTCACCATCGGCACTCTTCGTAGGTACAGCTTCTACCCACTTAGTAACATAATCAACAGCAACAAGTATATGAGTATAACCTTCTGAAGGAAGAGAAGGACCCATAAAGTCAAATCCCCAATAGTCAAATGGTTCAATAACAAGAGAATAATTCATAGGCATTTCATTGCGTCTAGAAATATTACCAACTCTTTGGCATTCATTGTAACGTCCCACCTTTGGATTAAGGTGGAACACCTATGTTAAGTGCTATTCCCTGGATCACTGATAGCACCACAGAACAAAATAAAGTATTCATTGCATAGTATCAAAGATTACATCATAGATCCAGATACATAAGTCTTTAAACTTACAAACCAGCTTAGTCACATGGACTAGCTCAAAGGACAGAGTTCAACACATCACAAACACAGCGGAAACTAAGGTAGCAGTGAGCCTCCATCTTCACCATGCGCCACAGGCAGTCATGTTGGAATGTAGACTCGAGATCCTATCAACTTACTCCTTCTCTGAAAAACCTGCACATTTGAATATGCAGCCCCACGAATGGGGGTCAGTACAATGATGTACTGGCAAATGACACATATTTGGTGGCTATTGTGAAAGAGCTATCTATCTACATGATATTTGGCTAGTGGAGCTTTTGGCTGATTTGCATAAAGCAATTTTTTATCCTATATTTTCCAAATCAAAACATTTTTTAATCCTTTATAAACTTTAAGGGTCAAGATAACCCCCAGGTGAAAACCACCATACAAATCCTGGGTTGATAACCAGGTGTGCAGCCCTGAGTAGTTACTCAACAAAACTAGAATAACCCTCAGGCGACGACAACCACATAAATCCTAGGTTGATAGCCAGGTGTGCAGCCCCGAGTAGTTACTCAACAAAACTAGGATAACCCTCAGGCGATGACAACCACACAAATCCTGGGTTGATAGCCAGGTGTGTAGCCCTGAGTAGTTCCTATCCTGAGTGTTTCTAAACAATTTTATTTTTATTTAGAAATGGTGATGAGACTCTTTCGTACATCCATGTCTAGGAACTCAAGTTGTCCATAACCGGGGACACGGCTAATCGATTAGTTTGACACCCTGCAGAGGTTGTGCACTTTCACCTTAAGACCCATTCTACCCAGAGAGAAGAATGAGATAAGACCTTTCAGAAGGAGAGAGCAACCATACTGGCAAGATCCGTTCCCACCTATAATTATACTACCGGCCAATATCTTGCACACAAGTTGAACCCTCACATCCTAGTTAGTCAAGACAGAGCCCATATTGTCATAAGGCTGCACTGGAAGCTCACTAAAGCAAGGAAGACATGGTAGTCTCTTTGTTCCTAGGTGGCCGTCCACAAGTGTACCCCCAGGCAACGACAACCACACAAATCCTGGGTTGATAGCTAGGTGTGTAGCCCTGGGTAGCCACTCGACATAAACCAAGCAATACCATTTCCACCCAAGTGTTTCATTGAGGTTGTAGTTTAATTTTCATAACAATTTGAAAACAAGGCATGGCATCTGATGATCCTAGTTGATGTAGGAGCTTCGTCCTTGTGCATGGTGGATGACCAGCCCGTTGGGAACCCCAAGAGGAAGGTGTGATGAGTATAGCAGCTGGTTTTCCCTCAGTTAAGAAACCAAGGTTTATCGTTCTTGGAGAGGAGAGACAAACGACTGAAGGTGATGCTTGCTAGCTTGCGATAGCTTCGGACAATTTATATATGGCGCCTCGTCCAAGCTTTGCTTGCCAGCTGCAACGCGGAACCTGCACACAACACAACCAAGTACTTCGTTCTCAACTTGCGATGAGGTTGTCAATCTCACCGGTTTGCTTGAAACAAAGGTTATGAGCGTATCGAGTGGAAAACAATAGAGTATGCGAGTAAAGTAAACAGTGCGAGTAAAGTAAACAGGTGATAGCAATATGATGGAAATAGGACCGGGATCCACAGTTCACTAGTGGTGTCTCTCCATAAGATAAATAACACATGCTGGGTAAACAAATTACAGTTGGGCAATTGATAGAATAAAGATAAATGTGATATGTCAAGAAGATCACTATGAGATTTACTCTGGGCATTACAACAAAATACATAGACCGCCATACAACTGCATCTATGACTAATAATCCACTTGTGGCGAATCAATCCGAGAACTCCACAAGTATTAAGTTGCGAACAATAGATAATTGCATTAAGCAAAGTGTGTAATGTAAACAAAGCATATGCCCTTGAGCATATGAATGTTGTTTTCTCCCTAGTAGCAACAACACATCTACAACCTTAGAGGTTTCTGTCACTCCCCCAGGTTAAATAGAGGTATGAACCCACTATCGAGCATAAATACCCCCTCTTGGAGTCACTAGCAACTACTCGGCCAAGATAGCTACTAACAACGGAGAGCATGCAAGATCATAAACAACATAGAGATAACAAAAGATAATATTCAGTACAGCAACTTAATCAAAAACACCAATATTCATCGAATCCCAACAAACCAAACATGTAGAATTACATAACGGTGATCTCAATCATGTAGGGCAGCTCATGAGATCTAAACATGAAGCACATGGTGGAGGAGACAACCATCTAGCTACTGCTATGGACCCATAGTCCAAGGTAGACTACTCACTCATCTCTCCGGAGGCAAGCATGGCGATGAAGAAGACCTCCGGTGGCGATTCCCCTCTCCGGCAGGGTGCCGGGAAGAGCTTCTGGACCCTCCCGATCTTCGGGTCGACGGCGGCGGCGGATCGCAATGTGTTCTGGAAAAGTGATCGGGTACTTAGGTTTTTTCCGTCGGGGGGTCTTTATAGGCGAAGGGGCGATGTCAGAGGAGGGGCCAGGCGGCCTCACGCCATGGTGGCGCGGGCCAGGGGCTGGCCGCGCCACCCTTGTGTGTGGGCCCCTGGTGGCCCTCTCCTACTCTCCTTCGGATCTCTGGAAGCTTCCGGGTAAAATAAGACTTCAGGAACTTGTTTCGTCCAATTCCGAGAATATTTCCTGTGTATCACTTCTGAAACACAAAAACAGCAGAAAACAGGGAACTGGCACTGTGGCAACTCGTTAATAGGTTAGTTCCGGAAAATGCATAAAATTGCCACGAAGTGTAACGAAACAATAGGCAAATGGTGTAAAAACAAGCATGGAGCATCAAAAATTATAGATACGTTGGAGACGTATCAAGCATCCCCAAGCTTAACTCCTGCTCGTCCTCGAGTAGGTAAGTAATAACAAAAGAATAATTTTTGAGGTGACATGCACCTACACAATCTTGATCATATATGTAAGCATTTGTGAGTTGGGATCATAAGAACTTAAAACATGGGCGTGAAGATCTAATCTTGACAATAAGAACTTAGCAACCATGTTGTAAACATGCAAATGAACACAAACAAAAGATCATGAAAATCAAACGTGTGTTCAAATCATAAGGAAAACATACAAATGGTTTTCAGCTTGTCCTTCAAAGAGAGCAAAACATAAATGCATAGGACACCTTCAAGTTTAAGAGGGCGACTAGATACAAATAATTTGAGAACAAGTGAAACCAACAATATGAATCAATCAATGAACTTTGGGACAATGCATATTACACTAAGAATGACAACTATGCTCTCTTAATGGTGCATAAAGATAGAAGGTGGTGACTCAACATAAAAGTAAAAGAAAGGCCCTTCGCAGAGGGAAGCAGTGATTGCAAGTTTTATAACCTTTAAAAATTATGGTACTTACCGGCTTTGAGCTCTCATTGCCCCCATCATAAGCATCTTGAATGGTTAAAGTTAATGCGAGAACAATTATGATGCATATGCTTGACAAATCATAAGTTGAAAACCTCGTGTCCCATGAATACAAGTACCCAAACCTCATGCTACTTTACTTAGAGTCCCAAGCAAGGCTCTTGTCATTGTAAGTATATGCATATCATTGAGAACCGCCAATGGGGTACCTCTGTGCCCGATGACATGGAACAAGTCCACACCAAAATGACAGGACAAGCAGACAATGAACACCTCGACATCTCTTTTATTTGCCATTTGTTTAGCTTTTTATTGTGAGATGCGTCGTCGAATTTTCACCATGGGTATGCTGCAAATTTCCACCATGAATTATGCATGGCTTAGATTAGCGGCCTGGCGTTTCCCTAACACATATACAAACTCCATGATCCCCACAAGATTCCCAATTCATTTCACACCGCGGGCATCCATAAACAAAAGATCACGATATCAACTCAAATAAGAAGTGCAATGTTGAAAGCTTGCCCCATGACAGCATGGCTGGGCTAGAATCCAACTTACAACTTGCAAGCATAACAACTCAACATAAGAGACCACAATGTCAAATTTTTAAGAACAGGAAAAAGTAAAGTGTGCCTTCCGGTTCGTGAGAGCTTTACTGACCGAATTTCGCATAACACTGGTAAGAGTTTAATTTGAAGAGAAAATAAAAGCAAGTCAAATTTACTTGGAATAGCAAATTGCTAGTAGGTATGTATGGTGGACACTTTGGAAAACTTTGGCTTTTAGGAGTTGGATGCACGAGTAGAGCTCATACTCAGTACAACGCGAGGGCTAGCAAAAGACTCAGAGCGACCAACTAAGAGAGCAATAATGGCCATAATCATGCAAAGCGACAAAGCGACATTAAAAGAAGCATAAGATGGCATCAAAAGTCACAAACTAAATGATCATGAAGGCTATTGGCGACTTTGTAAGAGTCTAACATGTGTGAGCATGCGCCAAGTCAACCCAAATAAAGCATCAAGGAGAAAACCAAAATAATGCTTCCATACAATAAAAACAACGCATGATTTTTTCAAAGGCTCATTAAGCAATCTCAGTTATTTGAGCCAAGTCATGCTACAGCAAAACCACTAAGCATACTATCAGAAAGACATCAAGCATGACATGAAAAAGCCTAAGCCGCAGTCTACACAAGCTCCTTCTTGTACCACTATTTTGCACAAAGCTTTTTCTCTTTTCCAACACCATTTGAAATTTTTAAAGACACCTCTTTTGATGAAAACCAATAAAGATCAGAGGCAAAAATACACCTTGATGAAAAGATATGGCAAGGTCTGAACGCAAATCAAGGCAAAAATGAAAACCAAAAGCAGTAGCAGAAAAAGAAGAACACCCGATGAACGATAAGAGTGAAAACGGAGTGTTCTTTGCAAATGAAAACAAGGCAACTTCTCCAAAAGAAATTTGTTGGGGTCCAACCATTTATTGCAGCAAACAAACAAACTAAACTAACTAACAAAACTAAAACAACTGACGCTCCAAGAAAAACGCATAGTGCATGAAGCAATAAAAATATAGCGTCTTGAAAGGTGACCTGATTTTTGCCGATGAAGAAGGGGTGCCTCGGGGGCATCCCCAAGCTTTGACGCTTGTACTTCTTGGATATTTCTTAGGGTAATGCATGGGCATCCCCAAGCTTGAGCTTTTGTCCATTCTTCAACTCATCTCATCATTCTCCAATCCCTACACTTGAAAACTTCCTTCATACAAAACTAAACACAATTCTATTAGCAACATTAGTGTAGCATAACATATAATCAACCTCTTTTTGCTTCAGGTTTCAACTCAAAACCACCACATATATAGTAAGTACTACTGTAGCAACTTCTCTAAAAGTTCTGTGATCAAAAAAACTCAAAAGAAAGCGATAAAGTGGCAAACACAAATATTGGCAGAAATCTGTCAAAACTGAACAGCTGACAAAGGTCGAATTTTTGAGGGGTTTTTTGTTGCTCAAATCAAAAAGTGTTCAACTAACAAAAGTTTGGATATAACCTGGGGCATATGCACAAGAAATCGCAGGTCCAAAAGATATACAGAGAATTTATACGAATTTTTACGGTGCAGCACCAAAAACAGTTTCAGGACAGCAACATCCCCAAATCTTTACCTCACTCGAATTAGAGGCTTCTCTTGGCACAAAAACGAAATAAACAAGATAAGGAGTGGTCATTACAGTAGTAATGACTTCCAAGACTCAAATAAAAGAAAAATTACTGAAAGGAAAACATTGGGTTATCTCCCAAGAGTGCTTTTCTTTAACGCCTTTGAGCTAGGCGCAGAAAATTGCGAATCATGTAACATCAAGTGATGAAGCATCAAGATCAACTGCAGAGGTCTTATCAATAAGGCATTGTATTTCATCCACATATGTTTTAGAAGACCCTTTGTGATCATGCTTTGGTACACTATTTTCATCAAAAAGATTTTCAGGACAGATCCAGTCAAAATTATTTTCGAAAGCTTCACACAATCCCAAGAGCTTGCAAGGTATAGGTACTTCGGCTCCTTCATTGTTAGTGCCAATAACCTTTATAGGCAAACCAAGTTTATTAAAACGTTTAAGAACCTTTCTAGCTTCAATAACGACATCTTTAAATTCTAAGCGCAAAGCTTCCAAGATAAAAGCTTTCTTTTTGGGATCCTCAATTTCATGAAGCTTAAGGAACATGTATTGCATAAAAGGATTAAGACTAGCAAACCTAGTTTCCAACATGTGAATCAAATAAGCAGAAGCAACTTCAATACTAGGAGTTAGCTCAACCAAAGATTTCTCCTCAACTTCCTCATGCATACTAATGTGATTAAAGAACTCCTCAATGTTACTTTTGCCAATAATCGAACCACTACCTACTGAGAGGTCCTCCAGAACGTACTTAGGGATCAACATGATAAACTAAAAGTAAAGAAATAACAACTACCAAGCATTCTAATTTTTTTGGGTTTTTGATATAAAATGATGCAGGTAAAATAAATAAAGTAAAGCAAAACAATAACAAAGTAAAGGATGTGCATGCAAAAACTCCCCTCACAGAAGTCTTCTACTTCCTCCCCGGCAACGGCGCCAGAAAAACAGCTGATGATCCTAGTTGATGTAGGAGCTTCGTCCTTGTGCGTGGTGGATGACCAGCCCGTTGGGAACCCCAAGAGGAAGGTGTGATGAGTATAGCAGCTGGTTTTCCCTCAGTTAAGAAACCAAGGTTTATTGTTCTTGGAGAGGAGAGACAAACGACTGAAGGTGATGCTTGCTAGCTTGTGATGAGGACATCCCTATACTTGCACCTTCTCCACCAACTACTACACAAGATGTTCCAGCTGTTCAGTCCACTGAGATTAGAATTGGACCCATTACAAGAGCTCGTGCTAAGTTACTAGAACAACAGGTGAACTTGTTTCTTAATGAGCCTGATGTGTTACTTAATGAGAACTTTATACTGCCTAAGTCATTGTCTTATTGTATGATCAGGTACATTGGAGAGGAATGCGTAGTACGGAGCGAGGAGCCACAGCAAGAGGAACACCAGAAGATGATCGCCAATATCTGCGCGAGGGAGGAGCGGGAGGAAGGCGCGATAGAAGAGAAGGAGATCATCAAGAAGGGCAAGTTTCAGTTCCAGAAGACAGGACAGTCCGGCCCTCCAACACAGGACAGTCCTGCCCTCCAACACCGGACAGTCCTGCCCTCCAACAGTGGACAGTCCGGCCTCAGGTGCGCCCGAGGGCAGACACCCTCCGTGGTGTAGCGCGCATCACCCCAGGACAGTCCGGCCCTAAATAACCGGACAGTCCGGCCCGTCTCGGATCAGATCCGAACGGATGTATCCTAGTTCGAGTCGAATACGTTTTATCTCGAGTCCTGGCCGCCCCAGCCGCCCATATAAGCCCTGGGACGACCCCATAGTTAGGGTGAGACCACGTTAAAACTATTTTGGAGTTGTTTCTCTTTAGAACCTCTGAAATTACTTGTGATCGAGTTTATCAAGCTACAATTGAGTGTGATCTGTTGTTCCATTGGGAATTAGTGGATTGCAAACTACCGTTCGTGGTCGACGGCTACGTGCGCAAGATCGTGGTGTTGTGAATATCCTACAAGGTTCGAGAGCTGTTGCATAGGCATCAGGGTTCGAGCGGGAGAGTTCATCGCTACACGGTGTTTATCTATCCATCATCATCATCATCGCCATCGCTTGCTGAGAAGATCGGGACACCCCTTATCATCTTGGTATCAGATTTCCAGTTTTACTCGGTGAGCATCCACAGATCCATCCATTGTTTGTGTGTTTTTCGTCCTATCCAGAAAAAGCCAAAAAATATTAGGGTTTAGTTTTGCCATAGCCTAGATTGCATCGTTTGCTAGTCTTAGTTGCTGGTCGTAGTCGTGTCTTTGATCCGATCTCTTCCGGTAAAGTCGTAGTGTCTAGGTTCCCTTTGTCAATTTCGTTTTTGTTCTTCGTTCTTGAGTCGTTCATCATCGTTTCCGCCAGTTTTTATCAATTTACCGAGTCCACATAGCGTACCCTTGTTGCAAAACTTAGCTACAGCCTTTCTACAGCATCCGTGCCTAGGAACGTACCCATACGAGACTAGTTGCTGTGCTCTGACAGGCTGCTCATTAGGTTTTCGAGGTGCAATTTTTCGGCCGAATTCAGACCGGACAGTCCTGCCATATCACACAAGACAGTCCGGCCCTTGCAGAATTTTTGCTCCAGTATCGTTTCAGTTATTTTACTGTTGAGACATATAGTTGAGAAAAAGTATATCAAAAAAAAAAGAGAAAAGAATTTGAGATACAAGAAGAAAAAGAGCAATATCATTGTGGTGATTTTGGAGGCCTGGTTCTATATAGCACTTGTAGTTGAGCAATCTTGTGCCTGTCTATTTTGAGCTATTACTAGCGTCTCTCTTGTGCATTGCAATATTCTTGTTTTCATAATTGCTTTGCCACGTTTATCTCCACGTGTGTGTTTTCCTTGGGTTATTGTCTCACGATCAGCACTAGGATTGGTTTGCGGTGTAGTTAGGACTCCATACCTACAGCTCCACCTTTAATAACATGTGTGCCTTGTGATCGCCTCTATACCTTTGATATTCACTTCATCACATCGGTGCATCAGTCGTTTGCTTCGAATTGGTAAGCACTACTATTCGCTTTGGAGCGGTAAGATCTCCTTTCTTGTCAGCTTTGTGCGAGCAGAGAGTTTGCCACCATATCGATTTTGGGTTTTGCACTAATCTACTAATCATGTCTGCTAGTGATGATGTTGTGATGCAGAAAAAGGCAGAAACTGCTACAGTCACTTGGAGGGAATATGAAGCCTTACGGGATCATTTGACAGGAGTTTTCACTCGCACCACGGATTCTTTAGAAAAGGATGTACAGGGAGTACAAATCCAGTTGGGCGAAACTGAGAAAGCTGTCAACAACATTCAAACACAAGTGACTACAATCAATACAAATGTCAACGCGTTACAGCTATCCATTGATGCTTTGCGAGACGCCTTTGAGCAACAGCGGCAACAACAATTTGATGATGCTGCTGAACATGCGGATGCAGATAATGGAAGTGTTAATGATGAGGTCCAACAACAGCCAGACAATGGCCGAGGTAGGGGACGTGCCAATCCCCCTGGTGTTGGCCGTGGTTTTGCTCCTGTGGGACGTGCTCAGCGTGTAATCCCACAAGCAAATGATGATATCTTGAGCAAACCAAAATTCTCAATTCCCAAGTTTGATGGCTCACTTGATCCTGAAGATTACCTTTCATGGGAGTTGAAGATTGAGAAGTTGTGGCGTTTGCAAGACTATACAGAAGATAAGAAGGTTAAACTTGCTGCTTCCGCATTTGATGGCTATGCATTGCGTTGGTGGGATGCTATTGTACAAAACAGACGCGACGATAATGAGGTTCATGTGCTCTCATGGCGGGAGATGAAGGAAATTATGAGGCAACGTTTTGTGCCCACTAACTATTTGCGCTCAGTGTTTAACCAGCTCACCAAGTTAACACAAGGTAGCAAGACAGTTGATGAGTACTACATGGAGATGGAGATGCTTATGCAGCGTGCACGAGTTCGTGAATCAGTTGAGATGACTCTGCAGCGTTTTCTCAACAATTTGAAGTTGCCTATTAAGAACATTGTGCGCCATCACACATATGCTACTATGACCAAGTTGTTGCATCATGCACGAGAGATCGAAGCACAACTAGCTGAAGAAGCTAGGGAGCGGGCTCGATATTCGTCGACAAGCCGGTTTTCTGCAAGATCCTCGCTACCACCATCAGCGATGCCACCGGCAGCACCGGCGGACAGTCCGGCCCTTCAACACCAGCCAGTCCGGCCTCAAGCTTTTACTTCGGCCTCCACGCCTGCACCAACACCCTCCTCTGGTTCTACAGCAAACAAGCCGGCTGCTAGTTCGGGTTCCATCATGTCTACAGCTCGTGCTCGTGATAAAGAGTGCTATACTTGTGGAGGAAGAGGACATTTTAAGAATAAGTGTCCCAACAACAAAGTCATGTTTGTCAATGACAATGGTGAATATGAGAGTGGAGATGAAATTGATCCCTATAGTCCTGAAGACAATGGTGATGCTGGTGAGGAAGAGTTGGATGCTTATCCTACCCATGCGCCTACCATTGTAGTTACTCCACGTGCTCTTAGTGTGCAGCCCAATTCTGAATCACAGCGCTGCAATCTGTTTCAAACAAAAGCACTAGTTGGCCCAAACAAAGCTTGCAAAGTCATCATTGATGGAGGTAGTTGCAGAAATCTTGCAAGCAAGGAGTTATGTGCCAAGCTGAATTTGACATATTTACCTCATCCTAAACCATATTATATACAGTGGCTGAGTGACAATGGTGAGATGAAGGTAAACCATATGGTGCGTGTAAATTTTGAGATAGGACCATACAAGGATTCTATTGATTTTGATGTGGTTCCTATGACTGTTTGCCACTTATTGTTGGGTCGACCATGGTTCTATGATCGCCATGTGCAGCACTATGGTTGAGCTAATACATATCATTTGGAGTTCAAGGGCAAGAAAATTAACTTGCAGCCTATGTCCCCACAGCAGATTGTCAATGAATCTCGTCAAAAAATTGAGGTGACCTTGAAGGATGCACATCATGATAAGTGCGAGAGTTTTGTAGCTGTGAGTGATGTAAATAAGCGACAAAAGAATGATATAACGAAAAGTGAGGGAGTGAATAACCTACTGATTTTAGCCACCAAAGAAGATATGAGAGAATTTAGTGAGGATCCTACAGCCATGCCTCTTGTGCTCATGTACAAGGGTGAGGTTTTAGTTTCTAACGATATGACCCCTATTTCTCTTGGTGTGTCTAATGTTTTGCAGGATTTTGGTGATGTCTTTCCTGACGATGTACCAGCGGGATTGCCTCCATTGCGTGGCATTGAGCATCAAATAGACTTGATTCCTGGTGCAACATTACCAAAACGTGCTGATTATGTGAAGAAACTCCATGAGAAGACTCGAGAGGCTATTGAGAAGAAAGGCCAGAAAGTTGCTGCTACAAGGAATCAAGCAAGGAAGAAGGTTTTGTTTCAGCCTGGTGACATGGTTTGGGTGCATTTGCGCAAAGACAGGTTTCCCAAGCTGAGGAAATCCAAATTAAACCCTCGTGGTGCTGGTCCTTACAAGGTGTTAGCCAAAATAAATGATAATGCCTACTCGATTGATATACCTATTGCTGAGTTTGGTGGAGTTAGCAACAGCTTCAACGTTGCTGACTTATCACCATATGATGGAGAAGACCTTGGAGTGTCGAGGTCGACGCCTTTTGAAGAGGGGGGAGATGATGAGGACATCCCTATACTTGCACCTTCTCCACCAACTACTACACAAGATGTTCCAGCTGTTCAGTCCAATGAGATTAGAATTGGACCCATTACAAGAGCTCGTGCTAAGTTACTAGAACAACAGGTGAACTTGTTTCTTAATGAGCCTGATGTGTTACTTAATGAGAACTTTATACTGCCTAAGTCATTGTCTTATTGTATGATCAGGTACATTGGAGAGGAATGCGTAGCACGGAGCGAGGAGCCACAGCAAGAGGAACACCAGAAGATGATCGCCAATATCTGCGCGAGGGAGGAGCGGGAGGAAGGCGCGATAGAAGAGAAGGAGATCATCAAGAAGGGCAAGTTTCAGTTCCAGAAGACAGGACAGTCCGGCCCTCCAACACAGGACAGTCCTGCCCTCCAACACCGGACAGTCCTGCCCTCCAACAGTGGACAGTCCGGCCTCAGGTGCACCCGAGGGCAGACACCCTCCGTGGTGTAGCGCGCGTCACCCCAGGACAGTCCGGCCCTAAATAACCGGACAGTCCGGCCCGTCTCGGATCAGATCCGAACGGATGTATCCTAGTTCGAGTCGAATACGTTTTATCTCGAGTCCTGGCCGCCCCAGCCGCCCATATAAGCCCTGGGACGACCCCATAGTTAGGGTGAGACCACGTTAAAACTATTTTGGAGTTGTTTCTCTTTAGAACCTCTGAAATTACTTGTGATCGAGTTTATCAAGCTACAATTGAGTGTGATCTGTTGTTCCATTGGGAATTAGTGGATTGCAAACTACCGTTCGTGGTCGACGGCTACGTGCGCAAGATCGTGGTGTTGTGAATATCCTACAAGGTTCGAGAGCTGTTGCATAGGCATCAGGGTTCGAGCGGGAGAGTTCATCGCTACACGGTGTTTATCTATCCATCATCATCATCATCGCCATCGCTTGCTGAGAAGATCGGGACACCCCTTATCAGCTTGCGATAGCTTCGGACAATTTATATATGGCGCCTCGTCCAAGCTTTGCTTGCTAGCTGCAACGCGGAACCTGCACACAACACAACCAAGTACTTCGTTCCCAACTTGCGATGAGGTTGTCAATCTCACCGGTTTGCTTGAAACAAAGGTTATGAGCGTATCGAGTGGAAAACAATAGAGTATGCGAGTAAAGTAAACAGGTGATAGCAATATGATGGAAATAGGACCGGGATCCACAGTTCACTAGTGGTGTCTCTCCATAAGATAAATAACACATGCTGGGTAAACAAATTACAGTTGGGCAATTGATAGAATAAAGATAAACGTGATATGTTAAGAAGATCACTATGAGATTTACTCTGGCATTACAACAAAATACATAGACCGCCATCCAACTGCATCTATGACTAATAATCCACTTGTGGTGAATCAATCCGAGAACTCCACAAGTATTAAGTTGCGAACAACAGATAATTGCATTAAGCAAAGTGTGTAATGTAAACAAAGTATATGCCCTTGAGCATATGAATGTTGTTTTCTCCCTAGTAGCAACAGCACATCTACAACCTTAGAGGTTTCTGTCACTCCCCCAGGTTAAATAGAGGCATGAACCCACTATCGAGCATAAATACCCCCTCTTGGAGTCACTAGCAACTACTCGGCCAAGATAGCTACTAACAACGGAGAGCATGCAAGATCATAAACAACATAGAGATAACAAAAGATAATATTCAGTACAGCAACTTAATCATAAACACTAATATTCATCGGATCCCAACAAACCAAACATGTAGAATTACATAACGGTGATCTCAATCATGTAGGGCAGCTCATGAGATCTAAACATGAAGCACATGGTGGAGGAGACAACCATCTAGCTACTGCTATGGACCCATAGTCCAAGGTAGACTACTCACTCCTCGCTCCGGAGGCAAGCATGGCGATGAAGAAGACCTCCGGTGGCGATTCCCCTCTCCGGCAGGGTGCCGGGAAGAGCTTCTGGACCCTCCCGATCTTCGGGTCGATGGCGGCGGCGGATCGCGATGTGTTCTAGAAAAGTGATCGGGTACTTAGGTTTTTTCCGTCGGGGGGTCTTTATAGGCGAAGGGGCGATGTCAGAGGAGGGGCCAGGCGGCCTCACACCATGGTGGCGTGGGCCAGGGGCTGGCCGCGCCACCCCTATGTGTGGGCCCCTGGTGGCCCCTCTCCTACTCTCCTTCGGATCTCTGGAAGCTTCCGGGTAAAATAAGACTTCAGGAACTTGTTTCGTCCAATTCCGAGAATATTTCCTGTGTATCACTTCTGAAACACAAAAACAGCAGAAAACAGGGAACTGGCACTGTGGCAACTCGTTAATAGGTTAGTTCCGGAAAATGCATAAAAGTGCCACGAAGTGTAACGAAACAATAGGCAAATGGTGTAAAAACAAGCATGGAGCATCAAAAATTATAGATACGTTGGAGACGTATCAGCATCATTTTTCAATATTGTCACAACCTACCAGGAGTTGGTTCAGGGGTGGCTATACACTACTAGGATCTAGCATTGCAAATCTTCACTTTGAGAAACCAACCTATCATGCATACTACTTATAAAACACTGATGCATATAGTAAAATGGGTAGGGAATATGTGTGTCACTTGCCTTTTTGAAAATCAAGCTCTTTCACTTCTCTCAACAAAACGTATGGCTCTCCAAACCAATCTATAATATAGAGATACACAATGTAAACACACCACACCAAAAGCAACAAATCAAGCAAGACAAGCAATTCAAAAGGATTGGTTTAACATTTTAATTTTCTTATGATTTCTGTGATGAGAGAGATATGGCTTGAAGCTTGGCTTACAAGATATGGATTGAGAGTTTTGATGGCAAGTTCAATAGTTGGAAAGAATGATCCTCCAAGATATAATGTAGTGATGATAATCTTGTGCTTGGCATAAACAAAGATAGAGTTTAGAGATGACTCATGTGGATAGATTCACAAGAGTATAGAATAGTGCAACTGAACACTACTGAATAAAGTGTGACAACACTTACTCATAACAATATAGTTACACAAGGCTTGGGTATGTATTTGTGATACATTGATTTACTCAATTAACTCATTTGTAAATTGAGTGGTTCAATATAAGTCAATAAGATTGAGTGAGTGTGAGATTGGATTGGTATTGATGATATTGATATTAATGGTGGGTGCATGGTCACAAGATTTTCTTAGAAGTAGGGATTAACTTGAACTAGGGTTTGATCCCCAAGATTTGGCCATGTAGATGTTTAAATTCTTCTTTGAAGAATTCAAACTAGTTTTGGTTAAGCTTCACAGATGATGATGGATTTGAAGGGTTTAAGATGATGTGTGATATGGGGTAGAATGTATCCACACAAGTGGCAAGGGAAACCTAGTTGAGACATATTACCATCTACTCAAATAAGTGTAATTTGAATATGGTGAACTAGACCATGAGGTTTGATGTAGGAAGGATATTGGATCCAAGTGTTGTGTCTAAATGGATCTGGTGGATGGGTATGGTCATAAGATTCACTTTTGTAGAAGGGATCATATTGAAAAGAATTATAGAATCTAAACTATAAGATTGGAGTTGGTGAAGGCACTTTTAGACTACATCATTTGACTTCCGATTTTACCCCTAACAAAAAAAAATAGACAACCAATAGCAATCATCGCAATCACCAGAATTGATACGTAATAAAAATTACTCGGATAGAAATTTATTCACGCCATCATGGAAAGGAGTCGAAATTGATAATACATGGAAAGAAATTGGTCAAGCCAATCACCAAAAATGGTAACAGGGAAACAAATTATAGAATAGCCACCAATAATCAGGGAATTGTCATAATCATTTACGGCGGAGGACGCCGGCACCCGGCCACACCGACCGGATCGACCAAGTGCGAAGGCCCTCCCAGAGGTTAGCTAGCTTGCATTGTTGGACTGTCAAGCTGCACTTGTTGGTTCCTTCGAGCGTGGCCTCGGCTGCAATGTACTGATCAAGCTGACTCCCGTGTTTGGTATTTCACATACTAGATTATTCAGTCATTCAGTGTTCCATTATATGGTCAAGTGGAACTATTCAGTCAATTAGCTATCATGGATTGTGGCCGCCATTCGAGGAAAATAGGGGGCAAATAACGAAGGGAAAGAGGGAAAATTAGGGGATAGCAATGGGCTACATGGATCCTGGCTGCCCTTCATGGTAGCCGCGCCACTCGTGATCCGGCTGCTAGCGTCGGCGGGAATCCCGTCCAGCTCTAGGGAATGAGCGATTTGGGATTTGGGGGATTGATTGATTCTGTTTCTGTCTAGCCAGATATTGTACTGTACTTCGAAACGTATTTTACAGTTAAAAAATTGATATATAGCTCTAAAAAAGAAATAAGGCAAATAGTAAAAGTTCTAAGTAATATGTGGCAAATCGCAAAGGTCCTAAGTAATAGGTGGCAAATTATTAAATCTACCAAGGAAATTACGACACCCCTACTTCCCACAAATCTCACTGTATATTATTCTGCCTCTGCCAACACATATCGCCCACAATCCTGTGTTTAGCGGCATATTGTTTGCTCCAAATATCCTGCCCAGCGCAAATCACGGACACGTAATAACAGCAATTTATTTCCCAAACCACCGCACATCTCAATTGATTACATCCAAAAATTCAATCATAAAATCTGCACAAGCGTACCACCCATTGGAATTAGTCCTGGGTGCCACCCTCCAGCGAAGCAGGTCGTCGTTGTAAACTCGGCTCCCTCTAGCACCGCCTCCATCCACTCCACATGCACTCACAATCTGGTGGAGCCCTTGAACTCGCACCATCGCTGCTCCCTATGCATGCATATATGGCGCACGCCGCCTATGCACGCATCTATGGCACAGCCACGCCAAGAGGTTCGCCATGGTGAGGCAGCGGGGTTTCTTCCTTCTTGTTGGTGCCCAATATGTCAGTGACAAACGAGCTCTTCTTTCAGTGCTCTTCTACTCAAACCGTGAGAAAGGATGAGAGATTGTTTTTCAGAGTTCTCTATATTGAACTCTTAAATCGTTGGATGTGAGGTATGTCGTCTACTCCACGCGCCTCGATTCATCCTTCACCATTGAGCTCCACCACAAACCGGATTACCATGATGCCAAAACACGGAGCAAAGGAAGCAGGGTCGAACAGGTGCAGTTGCGGAGAAAAAGAGGAGGGGTGGAGGAAGAAGACCAACTGTCGCCGCCAAGAACACCACTTCAGATATGATTTATAATAATTGACACATTTGTATGCTTCTCTATTTCATGGAAGATGAATATATTTAATTTTCTAAGCATACACAACATGTATAGATAATAAAATAGTAAGGGAGCTAATTATAATGGTGAGCGGCCTTGCGAGGTGCAGATTGCAATGGTCCATGAAATAGAAAGTCACAGTTAGGGATGTTGGAGAAAAGGGGAAATGCATTAGTGTTGTAACCAAAGAGTGGATGGGATATAGTGAAAAAGATCACAATGGTTACGCTAAACACACACACACACACACACACACACACACAAAGATAATTTTGATCAATGTTGCTTCTATATTTCTTTGTTATCTCATACCAACTTAGAAGTATTGGGCTATGTGACATTATGCCGAGTTGCCATAGTTGGAGACAACACTGATACACATCGCCCAGTGACATGTTGGGAGGGGGAGGAGGAGGGTATACAAAGTAAAGTAGTGCATTGTCGAAGTGGGATGACTATGAAACACAATGATGAGAAGTTTAGATCCGTAGCAACGCACGGGCATTCAACTAGTTAATTCTATAATGAAAATACTCAAATTCTCATAATTGAATTTGAATATTTGCAAGGGGTTTCAATAATTTTGGATAGTGATGCCAATGGATTGGAGACAGTAACACAAAGCTACTGCAAGTGGTTTCACTCCAAAATCATTTTCAGAATTCAAATGATGATCAAAATAGTGATTTGATTAAATTTAACAGTAGCAAGTTTGTGCACATTTCAAGTTTGAATTTTTTTGATTCCAGAGTGTTCTACAAGTTCTAAGGAATCCATAGACTACAAATTTGTTATTTTTGGATGACTAGAGAAAAAGATATGAATTATTTGGTGCTAAAATGCAATTTAAAACATTTGAATTTCACTTCGATATTTTATACAGTAACCATGTGATATTACTGCATAGTTGGATACTATACAATCCATGGAATTCAGAGATATAAAGTTTGTAAAATTTGGCCAAGTAGATCATTTTATATCGATTTTACAAGTTCTGCACACAATCTGGAATTTGAAATTCAAATTCAAATGGGTTTGACTGGATTGACCGAGAGGGGCTGACTAAGCAGCTACGTGGCAGTATTCTACTGGCCGATACTGATTCGGTATTGGTCTTCTAATCCTGGCTCTCGGTTTTGCATCCAACGGAGGAGATCAGAGGAGGTGGGTGTTGCTCATCGGCGCTAGGGTTAGGTTGTCGGCGGCGGCACTGGTGTGGACGACGGTGAGGTTCTGGAGGTCCCCGGAGATGATGAAGAGGTAGACAAGGTGCTCCGAGATGAGGGGATGTCGAATGTGAGGCCGGCGTGCTCGTGCTCTTCCTGCAATGGCGATTCCGGTGGGCGATTCCGTCTGATTGAGGATGTATCCGAGAGGGGAAAAAGAATGAGAGAGGAGAGGAGGAGTTGGGGAAGGAGTGGGCGTCGTCTCGGGGCAGTCGGGGCCCTAGGAGGAGAGGGAATAGGGGCGAGATCGGGGCAGCGTTACCAGCGGGAGAGGGGAAAACTGTCGGAGACGATGAAGCCGACAGGTGGGCTCCACCCGTCAGAGAGAGAGAGGGAAAACGGTTTGGGATGGTTTGTTGGGCCATGAGGGGGTCGATTCGGTGCTGGGCCGGACCGGCCGTTTCGGTCTGATTCCTTTTCTTTCCTGTTTTTTTTCTTCTTTCCTTTTATTTTTTTCTGTTTTCATAATTCTTTTATAACTTTTGCATAAATAATCCAAATCCAGTAAAACCAATTCCTAAATTTTTTCTAAAATTCAAATAAACAATACAAAATAGTAAGAAACAAGTTTTAATGTCAAAACTAAATTTTCAACAAAACTTTACTAATTTGACATAAAAGGTCTTATTTGCATAATGCATAATAGGAGTTGGGTTTCTTAAATAATTCTTTGAAAACAGGAATAAAACTTTATGATATTTTGAAATTCATTTTCAAGCACATTTTTAATAATGAAACTTTTGAATACCTTTGAGAAATATTTCCTTAGCAAGAATGCTTGCATAAAAATTGTATGAAAGCAAGATAGCAACTTGAGATTTCTATTTCCTCGAAAAGTTCTTCAAGGACTAATATAAGGTTGAAATAGTTTTTTTTTCTAACTAACATTTTAATTGGGAAAATAATTATAAGAAAATATTTTATAAATTAGAAACCTTGGTGGTAAAATAGTTTGATTTGGAAGTTTAAGAAATACTTTAAGGAAAGGCATTTAGTTAAACATCAAAAAGTTTTAATTCCCTGTGATTTTTCAATCAACAAAAAAAACAAATTTTTTTTCCAAATTTTGATAAAAACTTGGGATGTTACATTCATCACAAGATAAAATAAACTTTCTAGCATCTTTAAAAAGGGTAGGCCAATAAAGACCTGATTGTAGAACCTTTTGTGCAGTTCTATCTCCAGCATGGTGTCCTCCATAAGCACTACCATGACATTTCCTCAATCTCTCTTGTTCTTCATATTCTGGAATACATCTTCGCATAATACCATCCACTCCTTCTTTATATAAGTGTGGGTCATCCCAAAAATAACGCCTCAAGTCATAAAAGAATTTCCTTCTTTGTTGGGATGTAAAGGTTGGAGGCAAATACTTGGAAACAATAAAGTTAGCATAATCAGCATACCAAGGACTCTCTTGCGAGGTTACCTTTATTGCAGCCAACTGTTCATTTGGAAAACTACCATTAACAGGAATAGGATCAAAAGAAATGTTTTCCAACCTAGACAAATTATCAGCAACAGGATTTTCAGCACCTTTCCTACCTACAATATGCAAATCAAACTCTTGTAAAAGTAACACCCATCTAATAAGCCTGGGCTTAGCATCCTTCTTTGCCATAAGATATCTAATAGCAGCGTGATCAGTATGAATAGTAACTTTCGAATCAACAATATAAGGTCTAAACTTATCGCATGCAAAAACAACAGCAAGAAACTCCTTCTCAGTAGTGGCATAATTCTTCTGAGCAGCATCAAGAGTCTTACTAGTATAATGAATAACATTCAACTTCTTATCTACGCGCGGTCCAAGAATAGCACCTACAGCAAAATCACTAGCATCACATATAATTTCAAAGGGTAAATTCCAATTAGGTGGTTGGATAATAGGACCAGTAGTTAAAGCCTTCTTAAGAGTTTCAAAAGCTTCCTTACAATCATCATCAAAAACAAATGGTACATCTTTTTGAAGAAGATTAGTAAGAGGCTTTGAAATCTTAGAGAAATCTTTAATGAACCTCCTATAAAAACCAGCATGACCAAGAATACTACGAATACCTTTAACATCCCTAGGACAGGGCATTTTCTCAATTGCTTCAACCTTTGCTCTGTCAACTTCAATACCTCTTTCAGAGATTTTATGTCCAAGAACAATCCCTTCATTCACCATAAAGTGGCATTTCTCCCAATTAAGGACAAGATTAGTTTCTTCACATCTCTGCAAAACTTTATCAAGATTGTGCAAACAATTATCAAAACAAGTTCCATAGACGGAGAAATCATCCATGAATACCTCCACAATTTCTTCACAAAATCCATGAAAAATAGCAGACAGGCATCTTTGAAAAGTAGCAGGAGCATTGCATAAACCAAAAGGCAGACATCTATAAGCATAAGTTCCATAAGGACAAGTAAAAGTGGTTTTCTCTTGATCTTCTGAGAGAAACCAGAATAACCATCAAGAAAACAAAATTGAGTTTTCTTAGATAATCTCTCTAACATTTGATCTATTAACGGTAAAGGATAATGATCTTTCTTAGTAACTTTGTTGACCTTTCTAAAGTCGATACACATCCTATAACCAACTACTACCCTCTGAGGAATAAGCTCATTATTCTCATTAGGCACAACAGTAATTCCTCCTTTCTTAGGAACACAATGCACATGACTAACCCATCTACTATCAGCAATAGGATAAATAATACCAGCATCAAGAAGCTTCAATACCTCATTTCTTACAACTTCCTTCATCTTAGGAATTAAATGGCGTTGATGTTCAACAACTGGCTTTGCATCTGGCTCCATATTAATAGCATGCTGACATATAGTAGGAGAAATCCCTTTTAAATCATTAAGAGTATATCCCATAGCTCCTCGGTGTTCCCTCAATATTTCCAATAACCTTTCTTCTTCCTTTCCTGAAAGTTTAGAATTAATAATAACAGGATATATTTTCTTATCGTCAATATAAGCATATTTAAGATCATCAGGTAAAGGCTTTAAATCAAAAACAAGATCTTCCTTAGGTGGCAAAGTGGTACCCAAATCCTCCAAGGGTAAATTGTGTTTAAGCAACTCTGGCTGACGAAGAAGAATCTCGTCAATCTCATTTCTTTCTTCCCTGAAGATCTCACTTTCGTGGTCCTCCATATATTGCTGCAAAGCATCGTTAGGAGCAAGAGCAATAGAGGCAAGCTGTTCAACTCTAAAGTCTTCATTAGGCAATTCAGTTTCATAAGGAGCTTTGGTAAACTTAGAAAAATTAAACTCATAAGATTCTCCATCAAACTTATTCAAAATTTTCTCCTTCTTACAATCTATAACAGCGCCACAAGTATTCAAAAAGGGTCTACCAAAAATAATAGGACAAGTTTTACTAGCAGTTGTACCAAGTACTAGAAAATCAGCAGGATATTTAGTCTTACCACATAAAACTTCCACATCTCTAACAATACCAATTGGAAAGATAGTCTCTCTGTTAGCAAGCTGAATAACCACATCGATATCTTCCAGTTTGCAAGAACTAATTTCATACATGATTTCTTTGTAAAGCTCATACGGAATAGCACTTGAACTTGCACCAATGTCGCATAAACCATAATAGCAATGATCACCAATCCTGACAGAAAGCACGGGAACACTTGTTTTCCTAGATCTACTAGGATGTGAAACAATGTTAGAAGCATCCTCACAAAAGATAATACGAAAATGAAATGGTGTGCACGTGGGTACCTACACCCCCCCCCCCTTCAACTTTTGATTCAAAATGTATTAACCTATTTTAGCTTGGTTTTCTAGTAGAACACAAAATACTGTTGTGTAAAAGTGGTTTCAATTTTTTTTGTATGAATTTTTTTGGGTCAAAGTCAACCCTAAAAACAAAAAGTCAATGAAAAATCTATTTATGAGTTGACTTTGATGAAAAAAAATCAAATCGAAATTCTGAAACCACTTTTGTACACAAGAATCACGTGCTCTATTAGGAAAAGAAACTAAAAATAGGTTAAAATGTCTTGAATAAAAATTTGAAAGGGGGTGTGTAGGTACCCACGTGAGCACAGAATCCACTCTCTAAGATAATATGTCCATCTTCTACATTTTTAGTAACAATGTCCTTCACTATAGCTACAGGAGACTTAATAGTTATTTGCTCATCAGGTTCTAAAGCTTTCTTTGCACTTTTATTAAGCACACTAGTTAACATAGAATGCTCCTTTACCTTAGCAGGGAAAGGCATTTTCTCAAAATAAGGCTCAGGGAAAATGCGATCAACAGTACAAACTTCAGTAATTCTAGCAGGAACACAACTAGTAGTATCTTTATAAGGCGCATGGTACTTGTTCCAATCCTTCTTTGGAACATCAAGATAAGAGGCGAAAGCCTTAAAACACTTAGCAAGTATTTGAGAATCAAGACCATAAACAGTGCTAACATTATGAAAGTCATCGGTTCCCATAAAAGCTTTCATGCATTCATAATCATAATTTATACCTGACTTTCTACCTTTGTCGTTCTCCCATCCTTCAGTATTTTCCTGAATATGGTCAAGAAGATCCCATTTAGCTTCTTCTTTCATACGTGTAAATGATCCAGAGCAGGAAGCATCCAGTAAATCCTTGTCATGAAGAGTAAGCCTTGCATAAAAATTATTATTAATAATATTACTGGGGAGCTCATGAATGGGACATTTGAGCATTAATGACTTCAATCTCCCCCACGCTTGGGCAATACTCTCTCCATCATGAGGCCAAAAATTATATATTTGATTCCGATCTTTATGAATCTCACTTGGAGGATAGAATTCAGAATAAAAGAGAGGTACAATTTCCTCCCAGCCAATAGATGGACCATCCTTTAGCAGCCTATACCATTCCGCAGCTCTGCCCTTTAGTGATAAAGAGAATAGCTTCCTCTTAACTTGGCTTGATGAAATACCTGCACACTTGAACAACCCGCATAATTCATGTATAAAGAGTAAATGATCACCCGGATGGACAGTTCCATCTCCTGAATAGCAGTTATTCATAACACGTTCAACAATTTTCATAGGTATTTTAAAAGGATCTAGTTGAGTAGGCGGTGGTTCATCCACTACCATAATAGAGGCAGTAGTGTTCCCAAATAGGGAACCAAATGGAGATTCTCCATAGCAAAATAAAATAAAAGACGAAAAAATATAAACAATACTCACAGCGAAAGTTACCTTTACCAATTCCACTCTTCAAAAGCGCTTCACTCCCCGGCAACGGCGCCAGAAAATAGTCTTGATGAACCACAAATATAGGGGGTGTATCGTAGTACTTTTCATAAATAAGAGTGTTGAACCCAACAAGGAGCAGAAGGTGTTGACAAGTAGTTTTGATCAAGGATTCACTTTAAATACTAGCAAATGGGTTTTCAGGGGTATTTGGTAATGCAGATAAATAAAGTATGAGTAAATAAAGGACAATAATAATAATTGCTGCAAGTGGCCCAATGCTTTCTAGAGCAAAGGACAAGCCGGTTGTGTAACTTATGATTACCAAACGTTCCTGAGGACACACGGGAGTTTTTGTCGAGTGCTTTCGCTTCATGCAACTAAGTAATCTTCATTGGTTTGATAAGTGTTATGGGGGTGAACCTATGCTAGTGCACTATCCCAACTTGGACTAATACACACTTGTGATTATACCCCTTGCAATCATCCGCAACTATAAGAAAGTAATTAAGATAAATCTAACCATAGCCTTAAACACTGAGATCCTACACTCCCTGGTCCAATGGTTTCCTAACGGGGGTTACGTTTCTGTCGCTCTGGCAACCCCACAATTAGTAGCCAAATACACAATGTATTTCACTAGGCCCATAAAGGTGAAGTATCATGTAGTCAACGTTCACATGACACCACTAGTGAAATAGCACCACAACATATAAATATCAAACCATTAAATATTACTCAACATAGTTTCACTACTAACATCTCGACTTCTCCCATGTCCTCAAGAACTAAACAGACTACTCACAAAACATCACATGGATCATGACCAGAGGTGAAATAATGGTAAATAACAATCTGAACATAAACCTTAGTTCAACGGTTCCACTCAATAGCATCAACTACAAGAGTAATCAACACTGAGAAAGTTTCCCCTAAGAATTGGACAAGATTCAACCCAAGATGTTACAGCGGGATGGCGTGGTGATGGTGAAGATGAAGGTTCTGGTGATGGTGATGATGATGATGATCTCGATGAAGTCCAGCTCGATGGCGATGACGATGGCGATGATCTCCCCTCTCCGGGAAGGAATTTCCCCGATAGATTTCTGCCTGCCGCAGAGCTTTCTCTCTCTGTGTGTTTTCCGCCCTGCAGAGGCGGCAGAGTCTATCTCTGATCCCCCTCCCGTCTTAGGTTTTTGGGGACGACAATATATGCGAGGGGGCGCTCGCAGAAGTGGGCCAGGGTGGTGATACATCCATTTTGCATCACTATTTTGTATCATAATTTACTATTATTCATTGATATATTTCATATTTAGAGTTGATACTTATGTTATTTCCTTTGTTTTCACATGTTTGATGATCTTTGGAGGAGTTGCTGCCGGAGTCAGGATTCTGCTGGAAAAAGGACCATCAAGGGACCATATTTTGAAGATCAGGAAAATTCCAGAAAAATACCAAGAAATTATATTTTCTAAGAAGACTCAGGAAGCCAGAAGGAGGAGTCGAGAGGATCCAGGAGGGGCCCTCACGCCAGGGTGGCGCGGCCTGCCCCCTGGCCGCGCTAGCCCTGTGTGAGGCCACCCTGGCCCACTTCTGGTCTCGCCCCTTCGCGTACTTCATCGTCCCCGAAAACCTAAGTCAAGGGGGGGCTCAGAGTTAGACACCGCCGCCTCTGCGGGGCGGAAAACACCAGAGAGAGAAAAGTTCTTCGGCGGGCAGAAATCTGCTGGGGAAATTCCTTCCCGGAGAGGGGAGATCATCGCCATCGTCATCACCATCGCACCAGACTTCATCGGGATCATCATCATCATCATCTCCATCACCAGCACCTTCATCTCCACCATCACCACGCCATCCCGCTGTAACATCTTGAGTTGAATCTTGTTATATTCATAGGGGAAACTTTTCCGGTGTTGATTACTCTTGTAGTTGATGCTATTGAGTGGAACCATTGAATTAAGGTTTATGTTCAGATTGTTATTTACCATTATTTCACCTCTGATCATGATCCATATGATGTCTTGTGAGTAGTTCGTTTAGTTCTTGAGGACATCGGAGGAGTCAAGATGTTAGTAGTGAATTATTGTTGAGAAATATTTAATGGTTTGATATTGTTGTGGTGCTATTTCACTAGTGGTGTCATGTGAACGTCGACTACATGATACTTCACCATTTATGGGCCTAGTGAGATGCATTGTGTATTTGGCTACCAATTGTGGGGTTGCTGGAGTGACAGAAACCTAAACCTCCGTTGGGAAACCATTGCACCAGGGAGCGTAGGATCTTAGAGTTTAAGGCTGTGGTTAGATTTATCTTAATTACTTTCTTGTATTTGCGGATGCTTGCAGGAGGGTATAATCACAAGTGTGTATTTATCCTAATAAGGGTAGTGCGCTAGCACAGGTTCACCCCCATAACATCTATCAAACCAATAAAGACTATTGGCTTTATGAAGCGAAAGCTCTTGACAGAAACTCCCGTGTGTCCTCGAGAACGTTTGGTTATTATAAGTACACAACCGGCTTGTCCTTTGCTGAAGAAAGGATTGGGCCACTTGCTGCAATTGTTACTACTGTCTTTTATTTACTCGCACTTTATTTACTCGTATTACCAAATACCCCTGAAAACCTGTTTGCTAGTATTTACAGTGAATCCTTGATCAAAACCACTCATCAACACCTTCTGCTCCTCGTTGGGTTCGACACTCTTATTTATCGAAAGTACTACGATACACCCCCTATACTTGTGGGTCATCAAGATTATTTTCTGGCGCCGTTGCCGGGGAGTGTAGCGCTATTGAAGAGTGGAATTGGTAAAGGTAACCATCGCTGTGAGTATTGTTTTTATTTTGTCTTTTATTTTTATTTTACTCTGCTATGGAGAACTCTCCATTTGGTTTCCTATTTGGAAACACATCTACTACTACTGCTGCACATGTGGATGAACCACCACCGCCACCACCTGCTGAAATTGATCCTTTTAAAATACCTATGAAAATTGTTGGGCGTATTATGGATAACTGCTATTCAGGAAATGGAACTGTCCATCCGGGTGATCACTTATTATTTATACATGAATTATGCGAGTTGTTCAGATGTGCAGGTATTTCACCAAGCCAGGTCAAGAAGAAATTATTCTCTTTATCATTGAAAGGCAGAGCTGAAGAGTGGTATCGACTACTCCAAGATGGTCCATCTATGGCATGGGAGGATATTGTACCTCTCTTTTATTCCAAGTTTTATCCTCCAAGTGAAATTCATAAAGACCGTGACCGGATATATAATTTTTGGCCTCATGACGAAGAAAGTATTGCCCAAGCGTGGGGGAGATTGAAGTTACTGATGCTCAAATGCCCCATTCATGAGCTCCCCAATAATATTGTTATTGATAATTTTTATGCGCGGCTTACTCTTCCTGATAAGGATTATTTGGATGCTTCTTGCTTTGGATCATTTACTCATATGAAAGAAGATGCTAAGTGGAAACTTCTTGACCGTATACAAGAGAATGCTGAAGGTTGGGAAAACGACAAAGGTAGGAAGTCAGGTATAAACTATGATTATGAATGCATTAAATCTTTTATGGGCACCGATGACTTTCATAGTGTTAGCACTGCTTATGGTCTTGATTGTGCCTGAACCTTATTTTGAGAAGACACCTTTCCCTGCTAAGGTAAAGAAGTATTCTACTTTGGTAAGTGTGTCTAATAAAAGTACTAAGAAAGCTGCAGAACCTGATGAGCAAATTACTATTAAGTCTCCTGTAGCTATATTGAAGGATCTTGTTACTAAAAATGTAGGGGATGAATATATTCTTTTCTGTGAAGATGCTTCTAACATTCTCTCACATCCTAAAACGCATAGGAAAACAAGTGTTCCTGTTATTTCTGTCAGGATTGGAGATAATTGCTATTATGGTTTATGTGATATTGGTGCTAGTGCAAGTGCTATTCCTTTAGAGCTTTACAAAGAAATTATGCATGAGATTGGCGCTTGTGAACTTGAAGATATTGATGTGGTTGTTCAGCTTGCTAACAGAGAGACTGTTTGGCCTCTTGGTATTGTTCGAGATGTGGAAGTTCTTTGCGGTAAGACTAAATACCCCACTGATTTTCTAGTACTTGGCAAGGAGGCTAGTAAAACTTGTCCTATTATTTTTGGTAGACCATTTTTGAACACTTGTGGCGCCGTGATAGATTGTAAGAAGGAGAAAAATTTTACTAAGTTTAATGGAGAGTCTTATGAGTTTAATTTTTCCAAGTTTGCTAAGACTTCTTATGAAAATGACACGCCTAATGAAAATTTTCGAGTTAAATAGCTTGCTTCTATTGCTCTTGCTCCTAATAATGCCTTGCAGCAATTCATGGAAGATCACGAAAGTGATGTTTTCAGCAAGGAAAGAGAAGAGATTGACGACATTCTTCTTTGTCAACCACCATTAATCAAGCATAATCTACCTGTGGAGGATCTTGGTACCACTTTGCCGCCTAAAGAAGATCATGTGTTCAAATTAAAGCCTTTGCCTGATAATCTCAAATATGCTTATATAGATGATAAGAAAATATATCCTGTTATTATTAGCTCTAAACTTTCAGGAAAGGAAGAAGAAAGATTATTGGAGATATTGAGGAAACACCGAGGAGCTATGGGATATACTCTTGATGATTTAAAAGGGATTTCTCCCACTTTATGTCAGCATGCCATTAATATGGAGAAAGACGCGAAGCCAGTCGTGGAGCATCAACGCCGCCTAATTCCCAAGATGAAGGATGTGGTAAGAAATGAGGTATTAAAACTCCTTGATGCTAGTATTATTTATCCTATTGCTGATAGTAGATGGGTTAGTCCTGTTCATTGTGTTCCTAAGAAAGGAGGTATGACTGTTGTGCCTAATGAGAATAACAAGCTTATTCCTCAAAGGGTAGTAGTTGGTTATAGGATGTGCATTGATTATAGGAAGGTAAACAAAGTTACTAAGAAAGATCATTACCCTTTACCGTTTATAGATCAGATGCTAGAAAGGTTGTCTAAGAAGACTCATTTTTGTTTCCTTGATGGTTATTTTGGTTTTTCTCAAATTGCTGTTAAGAAGGAAGATCAAGAGAAAACCACTTTTACTTGTCCTTATGGAACTTATGCTTATAGACATATGCCGTTTGGTTTATGCAATGCTCCTGCTACTTTTCAAAGATGCATGTCTGCTATTTTTCATGGCTTTTGTGAAGAAATTGTGGAGGTCTTCATGGACGATTTCTTCGTCTATGGAACTTCTTTTGATAATTGTTTGCACAACCTTGATAAATTTTTGCAGAGGTGCGAAGAAACTAACCTTGTTCTTAATTGGGAAAAATGCCACTTTATGGTGAATGAAGGAATTGTCCTTGGACATAAATTTTTTGAAAGAGGTATTGAAGTTGACAGAGCAAAAGTGGAGGCGATTGAGAAAATGCCCTGTCCCAGAGATGTTAAAGGTATTCGTAGTGTTCTTGGTCATGCTGGCTTCTATAGGAGGTTTATTAAAGATTTCTCTAAGATTTCAAAGCCTCTTACTAATCTTCTACAAAAGGATGTACCATTTGTCTTTGATGATGATTGTAAGGAAGCTTTTGAAACTCTTAAGAAGGCTTTAACTACTGCTCCTATTGTTCAACCACCTGATTGGAATTTACCTTTTGAAATTATGTGTGATGCTAGTGATTTTGTTGTTGGTGCTGTTCTTGGACAGCGCGTAGATAATAAGTTGAATGTTATTCATTATGCTAGAAAGACTCTTGATGCTGCTCAGAAGAATTATGCTACTACTGAGAAAGAGTTTCTTGCTATTGTTTTTTCTTGTGATAAGTTTAGATCTTACATTGTTGATTCTAAAGTTACTATTCATACTGATCACGCTGCTATTAGATATCTTATGACTAAGAAGGATGCTAAGCCTAGGCTTATTAGATGGGTGTTGCTTTTACAAGAATTCGATTTGCACATCGTAGATAGGAAAGGTGCTGAAAATCCTGTGGCTGACAACTTGTCTAGATTGGAAAACATTTCTTTTGATCCTATTCCTGTTAACGATAGTTTTCCATATGAACAGTTGGCTGCAATAAATGTAACTTCTCGAGACCTTCCTTCGTATGCTAATTATGCTAACTTTATTGTTTCCAAGTATTTGCCTCCAACCTTTACAGCTCAGCAAAGAAGAAATTTCTTCTATGATTTGAGGCATTATTTTTGGGATGACCCACACTTATATAAAGAAGGAGTTGATGGTATTATGAGAAGATGCGTACCGGAATATGAGCAACAAGAGATATTAAGAAAATGCCATAGCAGCGCCTATGGAGGGCATCATGCTGGAGATAGAACCGCGCAGAAGGTTCTACAATCAGGTTTTTATTGGCCAACCCTCTTTAAAGATGCCAGAAGGTATGTTTTATCTTGTGATGAATGTCAAAGAGTTGGTAATATTTCTAGACGTAATGAAATGCCTATGAGTTACACTCTTATTATTGAACCGTTGGATTGTTGGGGATTTGACTTTATGGGTCCTTTTCCTCCTTCAAAAGGCTATACCCATATACTTATTGCTGTTGATTATGTTCCTAAATGGGTAGAAGCCATACCTACAAAGAGTGCCGATGGTAAGACCTCATTAAAAATGCTCAAGGATGTTATTTTTCCTAGGTTTGGTGTGCCTAGATATCTTATGACTGACGGAGGTTCTCATTTTATTCACGGTAGTTTTAGAAAAACTCTTGCTAAATATGATGTCAATCATAGAATTGCTTCTGCTTATCATCCCCAAACTAGTGTGTAGGTAGAGCTTTCAAATAGGGAGATCAAGTCTATCTTGCAGAAGACTGTCAATAGATCTAGGAAAAATTAGGCTAGTAAGTTAAACGATGCTTTATGGGCTTATAGAACTGCTTATAAGAACCCCATGGGTATGTCTCCTTATAAGATGCTTTATGGAAAAGCATGTCACTTGCCCTTAGAATTAGAACACAAAGCTTTTTGGGCAGTGAGAGAGCTTAATAGAGATTTTAAACTAGCCGGTAAGAAAAGGTTGTTAGATTTGAGTTCTCTAGATGAGTGGAGAAACGAAGCGTATGAGAATGCCAGGCTTTTCAAAGAGAAAGTCAAGCAATGGCATGATAAGAGAATTCTTAAGAGAGAGTTTCATGTTGGTGAGAAAGTTCTATTGTATAGGTCTCGTCTCAGATTTTTTGCAGGAAAATTACTTTCTAAATGGGAAGGACCATATGTTATTGTGGAAGTGTACCGCTCAGGTGCTATTAAGATTGCTTCATTGAAGGATGACTCTACACAAGTGGTGAATGGGCAAAGACTCAAATATTATATTTCTGGAGATTCTTATAATGAAGATGTCGATGTTATTGAAACAGTTTCTCCGAAAGAGTTCATCCAAGACAAATTGCAGGTACCTGCAGAGTTTGTTTTCGAATAGGTAACAGTTCTAGTCAGAGAAGTTTCGTGAAAAGCTCTTCCTTTAATGTTTTTGCTGTTTTTACTAAATATGAAAAATCACGAGACGAAAATGGGCAGGAAAAGGAGTCCGTGCGCTTCTCACACATAGGTGGCGCGGGCCCACCCCTGGCCGCGCCACCCAGTTGTGAGAACTCCCCAGAACTCGTTTCCATCTCGGTTTCCTCCTGTGATTTCGTTTCGATGTATAATTTTCGCCTATTTAACCCCCCGGAGTCCCCGAGGTCTGTATATCGTTTTCTCGTCATGTTTTGTTTCGAGCTGTTTCTGTCAGGGATTGCTCTCGGCTTTGGAGTTACAATGTCTTCGTCCGGTCCATCTAAGGAGAACCCTCTTGCGGATTCCATCAATCCGTACATGAGGGAGCTGAGGATGCATCTGAAGGAGTTGTCACTCAAGGATGGGGAGTTGCAGATTAAAGATGTTCAAGGACCCAAGGGAGAAGGGAGTCTCGAAGCAAGGATGGAAGCACTGGAACAAGAAGTCTTCAAATACAAGAAGATGGCAGAACGCGAGGTGGACATTATCTATAGGATTAATCAAGAGCTTGTTGCCAAGTACAAGAAGGAGACTACAGAGCTCTGGAGGGATATCCTCTCACTCCAGGAGATGACTAGCCAATTACAAGCACAACTCTATGACGTGCAGAACCAAAATTGTGAGTATGAAGCTAGATTTCAACAAATGAGTGCTGCTGCAAGTTTTAGGATTTTGGAGACCAAGACATCCTTCCTTGATGGAGGACCTCTGCCTTGGAAGTATGACAACGATGAAGATTCACCGCCACCGCCAAAGGAGTAACTCATCATCGGTATAGGCATCCCCTTGGCTTGTTCCAAGCTTGGGGGAGTGCCGCGGTATCACATCATTACCTTTTGCTCATTTACTTTTCAAAGTAGATTCATATCATGAATAGAGAAGTTATCGTATAGAATAGTTTGCAATTTGGAAGTATCCTCCTTAGTTGGTTATCTATGTATCCCTTGGTGTGAGTTGCGGTAATAAAATATTAATGAGAAGTTTTATCGTTCACTTTCCGCGCACTTTATGTTAGTTTGCAATCTCTCTTGTATGACTAGTCTTGTTGATTGGTATTGGTATCACTTGGGGAGCATGAGTAAATTTAGTTGGTTTTGGCAAACCTAGCTTGGTCAGTAGCAACTTTACCCTGAGGTTTGAGTAGAAAAGAATAAAGAAGTGCTTGTAGTTACATCACTTCAGTTTTCCCTTATGTTTGGCTTATAAGCATTGTTATTCCTAAAGTCAAAATCATTGTACCTTCAAGGGAGTTTGCATGATTGTTCTTATTATATGTATGTTTGTTTGTTTCATGCAACTCTTATGCTTGCTACCCAGCCTTGCTAGCCAAAAACCTGTACTGAGAGGAAATACTTCTCGTGCATCCAATTCCCAAAAGCCAAGTCACTTCCAAAGAGTCCACTATAAATTCCTATGCATGGTATTTCAAGCCATTCCAAGTAAATTTTCATGTGCTACCTTTCAAAAACCTTCAAACACTTCTCATTTTGTGCCACTGTTTTTAGCTCATGAGGACGTAGTGGATGGGTTTGTTATCTTCCATACTAAATTAAGTACCCCTCGACTAGGCAGCTTCATCTGCTCGTCATTAATTTTGCAAGGGAGCTGGTCAGACCATTATAATCCCAAAAAAAAGCACTCCTCCATGGTATGTGAAAGTTGGTTGGCACCCGATGGAATCGGTTAGCCATGGTTTGAGAAAGGAAAAAGGTGGGGAGGAGTGCAAAGCTATAAAAGAGCACCAATGTGCCAATTAATCAAACATCTCGGAACCGCTCTCACTTGTTTAGTATGGAAGATATCAAGAACTCCGTTGCTAGTCGTTGACAAAAGCAACCACCTCTCAAAATAACTTTTTACCTCTGTTTTACAAATGAAAAGCTCTAGCACATGTTTAATCCCTGCTTCCCTCTGCGAAGGGCCTATCTTTTACTTTTATGTTGAGTCAACCTATCTCCCTCTGTCTCAAGCAAGCATTTGAGTTGTTATGTTTCACTCATCCATATGTTGATCCGTTTAATCATGTTTACTATCTTCCTTGTTTTGTATAATGCTTTTGTCTGAAGGAATATATCTTTGAAAGCTTTCTATGAATGCAAAAGTATTTTGTTGAGCATATGGTCTTTGCTATATTAGCTCTGTTTTAAAAGGCTCCGTTTAAAAGAAAGAATAGCTTGTTCATCATTCTTTAACCAGGAACTAAGGTTTGCCATTGCCAATTATAGTTTACCTTGTGCATCTTTACATGTGATTCCCTTTTACCCATTGCAAGTCTATATCTTATAAAGGGAAGTTGATGTCTATTATAATTTGTGCCTTGGTGAATGTGATGCTTCTTGTCCGTATTTTGATTATCGACACTTCACTCCATAAACCTGTGGTCATGTTTACCGAGTTTAATTTTCGCTTGGGGACAAGCGAGGTCTAAGCTTGGGGGGTTGATATGTCCATTTTGCATCACTATTTTGTATCATAATTTACTGTTATTCATTGATATATTTCATATTTAGAGTTGATACTTATGTTATTTCCTTTGTTTTCACATGTTTGATGATCTTTGGAGGAGTTGCTGCCGGAGTCAGGATTCTGCTGGAAAAAGGACCATCAAGGGACCATATTTTGAAGATCAGGAAAATTCCAGAAAATACCAAGAAATTATTTCCCGCTGTAACATCATCATCATCATCATCTCCATCACCAGCACCTTTTTCTCTTCAGCTTTTACCACAAATCCATCAGGCTAATCCATATAGATTTTAACAACTTGCACAACGCCATCGTCATCACCATCGCACCGGACTTCATCGGGATCATCATCATCATCTCCATCACCAGCACCTTCATCTCCACCATCACCATGCCATCCCGCTGTAACATCTTGAGTTGGATCTTGTTATATTCATAGGGGAAACTTTCCCGATGTTGATTACTCTTGTAGTTGATGCCATTGAGTGGAACCATTGAATTAAGGTTTATGTTCAGATTGTTATTTACCATTATTTCACCTCTGATCATGATCCATATGATGTCTTGTGAGTAGTTCATTTAGTTCTTGAGGACATGGGAGAAGTCAAGATGTTAGTAGTGAATTATTGTTGAGAAATATTTAATGGTTTGATATTGTTGTGGTGCTATTTCACTAGTGGTGTCATGTGAACGTCGACTACATGATACTTCACCATTTATGGGCCTAGTGAGATGCATTGTGTATTTGGCTACCAATTGTGGGGTTGCTGGAGTGACAGAAACCTAAACCTCCGTTGGGAAACCATTGCACCAGGGAGCGTAGGATCTTAGAGTTTAAGGCTGTGGTTAGATTTATCTTAATTACTTTCTTGTATTTGCGGATGCTTGCAGGAGGGTATAATCACAAGTGTGTATTTATCCTAGTAAGGGTAGTGCGCTAGCACAGGTTCACCCCCATAACATCTATCAAACCAATAAAGACTATTGGCTTTATGAAGCGAAAGCTCTTGACAGAAACTCCCGTGTGTCCTCGAGAACGTTTGGTTATTATAAGTACACAACCGGCTTGTCCTTTGCTGAAGAAAGGATTGGGCCACTTGCTGCAATTGTTACTACTATCTTTTATTTACTCGCACTTTATTTACTCGTATTACCAAATACCCCTGAAAACCTGTTTGCTGGTATTTACAGTGAATCCTTGATCAAAACCACTCATCAACACATTCTGCTCCTCGTTGGGTTCGACACTCTTATTTATCGAAAGTACTATGATACACCCCCTATACTTGTGGGTCATCAGGTGGCCACACCACTGGGTGGCGTGGCCAGGGGCTAGCCCGCGCCACCTGGTGGTGTGGGCCCCCGGCTGCTCCCCTCGCTCTCTTCTTCTGGCTACTTTCGTCATCTGATGAAATATGAATTTCTGGGTATTTTCCTGGAATTGCTGATCTTCAGAAATATAGTGTCTTGACGGTCCTTTTTCCAGCAGAATCCTAACTCTGGCAGCAAGTTCTCCAATAATCATCAGACATGCGAAATAGAGGAAACAACATAAGTATCATCTCTAAATATGAAATATATCAATGAATAACAGTAAATTATGATATAAAATAGTGATGCAAAATAGACGTATCAGCTACCACCTCCTCTCCTATAAAAGGAGCCCTCTTCTCACTCTTCTCACACTCTTGACCCTCCCCTCTCCCGCATAGTTGCTACTCCACATCCGTCTTAGCTTAGCGAAGCTCTACCAGATTTTTAGTTCGTAGTTCATACACGTGGTGACGAGGGTTAACTCGACAAATTTCCTAGATGAAGGACTTAGGATCAGGGAAGTAGGGCGTCGGATGAACTCGAAGGTAAATCAGTCAAACAAGGTGTGTATCAAAAGTAAACGTGGCGACGAACTTGGCTTTCTTTCAATCTATCCCTCACCATCCTCTCCTGGCCCCTTTATATAGGTGGCCAGGTCTCAAGGATCGAGAGGGTCCGATACATATTGCAACATCGGTATACGACATGAACTCGTATTTCAACTAGGATTACACTTGGGCCTAGCTTAACGGGCCTCAGGGGTACTCAAGTAACGGTCTCTATTATCTATACCCTTGTCAGTAGCCCCCGAGATTCTACCAGAATTGTAGATTCGGGTTGAATCTCAAATCTTCATTTCTTCGACTTGATCAATCTTTTGACTTCTTCTTCCTGTACTCAAAAATAAACATCTTTCATTATATCATCTCGCAAGGGGTTTTGATGAACAAGCCTAACAACTCTGATGGATCAAGAGGCCAGTTAACTGCTAGAGCAGATACTTGTCACCTACTTCAAATTCAATCCCCTTGGACTTGAATCCGGGAAACTGGTCAAACCCGTTATTTTTGCCGCATTTAGGACTTACAAAGAACGAGTCCAAGTGGTTCTCAGGGTACCCAGTGCGTCCACCAGGATTTTCTTCGCGTCGTAGACAAAGATAAGTACTAGCAGAGCGCATTCATGTGCATATACCAGGCCACACAGGACGGATCCTAGGGTCCTACCTTCACGATATGTTTCAGTCATGGCATTTGAGTTTCGTCGTGATGACGCAACTTGAGAATCATATGTCGCAGCCTTGTTTGACTGTTGGAATGTACAAAATATTCGAATTTGTTTTTTTAGACTCTCATAAATAGCTCCCGATGGGAGTAGTCGATCTTTATTTTGTCAACAATGAAGTCGAAGTTCGTTGTCGATGAAAGGTAGTCAATTGCGCCTATATTATTTGTTGTCAAGTCGTTCCATTATCATTGGGTGCACAACTAGTGCTCCTGATGTAAGTAGGCCCCGAGGCTATGGACGGGTACTTGTAGCTGATCATAGGCTTAATTTCTTCTTCTTCTTTTTGTCGAATTCTTTCTCAAAACTGCCTTTTTATCGGGTGCGAGGCCAGCGCTCCCGATGGGAGTAGCCCCCGAGGCTATAGCCGAAATTTTTCGGGTATAGGCTCAAAATATAAATACGTCTGCCTAATAAATTTTTCTCCTATGATAGTTTTGGCACGATTGTGCTTAATTTTTCTTCCTTCTCTTCTGACGATATGAGCCCCCGAGTCCATGACGAGGTGCGTTGTGCTCCTTGACATACTTCTACACTTGTTCGTCCATGTTGCAATTTTCTCTTTATAACCATACACGTGTCTTGTCTTTGATATACTGTCGCTGCCTTATCTTTTGCTCGGGGCAAAATATAAAAAGCCCGTAGATGTATTCGGACCTTTAATTTGCTGAGGCCCATGATAGTTTAGTTATAAAAATAAAGCTCGTTGGCTAGGGAAAAACCCTAACTCTTTCATTACTATCTTCCTCCGCCGCATCGTCTTCCTCTCCCGCATCTCATCTAGGGTTTCCTCTCCAAGCGCTTGCCTCCCATGGCCGATGCTGTTCGCACCTGAACATCGGTGCGCAGGTGGAGAAACGGGGTCGCGGCCGTCCTCACGTCAGTAAAAATAAATCCAAGGACCCTGCTACGGTGGCCTCACCGTCCGCGCCTGTGAAACGGCGCCCTGGCCGCCCTGTGGGGAGTAAGAACAAGCCCAAGATTTCTGCTGCTGCACCAGGTCCTAGCGCTCCACCGCGTAATGCTTCTCCTCCTCCTTCTCCCAAAGTTTATTCCTTCTTCTGCATTGCTGGCGCTCAATGCCGTGAGATTCAGCGGGTGCCGCTGAAATTTACTAAGTTCATGGATGGGCGGGAACTTCGTGAAGCAGTCCTTCACGAACACTTTGGAGGAGGAACTCCCTACGAGGTAGAGGTGTGGTACGATGGAGACGGCGAGATGCACTTTAGGGCTGGCTAGTCCCATTTTGCAGAAGACCACGACCTCCACCAAGGGTTTTTCATGATCTTCGATTACCATTGCGATACATCAAAGTTTGATGTGAAGATCTATGATGGTACTCAGTGCCAGAAGAAGTATGAGGCTGAAGTACACTTTCATTAGATGCTCCCTCGATGTAATCTCTCCTTTTTAGTTCTTGATGTAATAAGTACTCGTGATGATCTTCATATTGTGTCTCCTTGTTTATCTATTAATAGACCATGGGAACTAATCAATGTTCTGAGGTATGCTTTTGATTTACCATCGAGTTATGTTGAACTGTGCTTACTTTTTTTTGTCACATATCGGGTTGTGAACAACCTTGTAAATTTTCTCGAATAATCATGGATACGGGATCTCGATAATTGCTTATTTCATTTCATACGACTCGAGGGTCAGAGCCCCCGAGTGGAAAAGTAGAAACATGCTTATACATATTGTCGAGTTGACCCAAAGAACCCGCCCTGTGGCCTCATGTTCTGGGCTCAGAGGGTCATGACTCGAAAGTTCCTGTCGCCATACTCCTTCTATGTGTAGAACCACCGTAGTTGTTCTGCATTCCACGGGTTGCTCTCATCTTTCCCTATTTTCTTGTCTTGTAGTCGATAAGCTCCTCCTGGTATTACTTCTGTTACGATGTAAGGTCCTACCCATGGGGACTCTAATTTGCCATGACCGTCCTGCTTGAGTCGTAAGACCAAATCTCCTACCATGAAAGATCGTGGATGAACTCGACTACTATGGTAGTTTTGTAGGTTTTGCTAGTACTGCGTAGCTCTGGCGAGCGCTACGTCTCTTGCTTCGTCGAGTGCATCGACATCGTCCTGAAGTGCTTCTGTGGAAGTTGTCTCGTCGTAGGCCGTGATTCTCGGGGCTTCATGGGTGATTTCGACTGGAAGCACGGCTTCTGCGCCGTGGACCAGAAAGAAGGGGGTTTCTTGGGTAGCCGCATTGGGTGTAGTTTTGAGACTCCAGAGCACAGAGGGTAGCTCGTCTACCCAGGCGTGTTTAGCTTTCTCCAGGGGTGCTAGCAGCCTCTTTTTTATCCCGTTGCATATTAAGCCATTGGCTTTCTCGACTTGTCCGTTTGTCTTTGGATGCGCCACAGATGCGAATTTCAGTTTGATTCCCATACTTTCACAGTAGCTCTTGAATTCTTTTGATGTGAAGTTTGTCCCATTGTCTGTGATGATGCTGTGTGGTACTCCGAAGCGAAATACTATAGACTTGATGAAGTTGATTGCTGCTGTGGAATCTTGGGTTGTTACGGGGGCTGCTTCTACCCATTTGGTAAATTTGTTGACTGCCACCAACATGTAGACATGTCCTCCTAGCCAAGATTTGTGCAATTTTCCTACCATATCAAGACCCCATTGCGCAAAAGGCCAAGATAATGGTATCGGCTGCAATTCTGCTGCTGGTGCATGTGGTCGAGATGTGAACCATTGACATGCCTCGCATTTTCTGACTATATCTTTCGCGTCTTCAATGGCTGTTAACTAGTAGAACCCTGCACGAAAGGCTTTAGCTGCAATAGCTCTGCTGCTAGCGTGATGCCCACATACTCCTGCGTGGATGTCTTTTAGTATTTCTTGTCCTTCTTGAGGAGTGACGCATCGTTGTAAAACGTATGTTATACTTTTCTTGTACAGCTTCCCTTGTAACATGACGAAAGCCTTGGATCGTCGTATTATCCTTCTTGCTTCTACTATGTCTTCGGGTAGTTCTTTGTTTATCATGTATGCCAAGTACGGCTGCATCCAGGTTTCTTCGATCATCATAACTTCTTCTGGTTCTGTTGTGCCAAGCTTGCTAGCCCCCGAGCCTGTTGTTTGGTGCTGGCCTTGTTCTTCTGTAGTCAAAGTTTTGTTATTCTTTATTGATCTCTCTATGATTTCTTCCCAAAAGACTCCTGGCGGTATAGGCAGGCATTGGGACCCGATATTTGCTAAATTGCTGGCTTCCTCGTTGCTGGCCCTGCTGACGTGCGAAACTTCGCATCCATCGAATGTTCCCTCTAGATAGTAGTATAAGTTTTTGTATGCTGTCATATTGTCATTGATGGCGTCACACCTGTTCATCACTTGTTGGATGACGAGATTTGGGTCCCCGAATATTTTCAGTCGAGTTGCTCCGCACGCTTTGGCCATTTTCATTCCGTGGAGCAGAGCCTCATATTCGGCTTCATTATTAGAAGCTTGAGGAAAACTCATCCTTAAAACATATTTTAACTTGTCGCCTTATGGTGATATCAGGACTACTCCTGCTCCCGCGCCTTGGACTCTTTTTGATCCATCGAAGTACATTGTCCACACACTTGATAGATCTGGCAGTCATGTGTTTTGTAACTCTAACCACTCTGCTGTGAAATCCGGCAGCACTTGGGATTTGATTGCATTTCGCTTTTCGTACATGATGTCCAGGGGTGACAATTCGATTCCCCAAAAGGAGACATGTCCTGTTGCTGAAGGGTTGTTTAATATATTGGATATTGGTGCTTCGTTAACCACTATGATTGGATGCAGCGTGAAATATTGCCGTAGCTTTCGTGTTGTTGTGAATACACTGTATGCAAGTTTTTGATAGTGCGGGTACCTCTATTTTGTTGGAGATAGTACTTCGCTGAGGAAATATACTGGCCTCTGGACTCCATGAGCTTTTCCCTCTTCGCTTCTTTCGACTACTAATACTGTGCTCACCACTTGATGTGTTGCTGCAATATACAGTAGTAAGGGCTCTTTTTCATTTGGTGCGACCAACACCGGCGGTGTGGAGAGCACTTTTTTCAATTGTGCGAAAGCTGTATCCGCTTCTTCTGTCCACTCAAATTTGTCGTCTGATTTTTTCATGAGTGCATAGAAAGGAAGTGCTTTTTCTCCCAATCGTGCGACAAATCGACTTAGTGCCGCGACGAGCCCTACGAGCTTCTGTACGTCGTGCAATTTTGTTGGTTTCCCCATCGTTAGTATTGCTTGGATCTTTTCTGGGTTTGCTTCTATTCCTCTTGCTGATACCAGGAATCCCTGAAGTTGTCCTACTGACATGCCAAAAGAATATTTTGTCGGGTTAAGCTTGAGCTTGTACCTGTTTAGGTTGTCGAAGGTTTCTGCCAAATCACTGATTAAGGAATCTTCTTTTCTTGTGGTGACGACCATGTCGTTGATGTAGACTTGAATGTTGCATCCTATTTGACTTCCGAGGCAGTTTTGCATCATCCGCTGGTAGGTTGCTCCTACGTTTTTTAAGCCAAAAGACATGACTTGATAGCAGAACACGCTATATGGTGTGATAAAAGCTGTTTTTTCCTCGTTTTCTTTCTTTAGCTTGATCTGGTTGTAACCAGAATATGCGTCCAGGAAGGAAAGCCTTGCACACCCCGATGCGAGGTAGAGGGAAGGGATCCTTTGGACAGTGCTTGTTGAGAGATGTGTAGTCGACACACACTCTTTGTACGTCTGTGTTTTTCTTGGGGACAATGACTGGATTAGACACCCAAGTCAATGCTTTGATTTCTCGGATGAATCCTGCATTTTTTAGCCTGTGTAACTCGGATGCTATTGCTTTCCTTTTGGGTTTGTCAAATCGTCGCAGCGGTTGCTTGACTGGCTTTGCTTTAGGATCCACATTTAGTGCATGCTCGACGAGTTCCCTGGGAACCCCTAGCATGTCTGAAGGACACCAGGCGAAGATTTCCCAGCGCTCATGGAGGAACTCGACAAGCGCGCTTTCCTATACAGGATCCAAGTTTACTGGTATGGAGGTGGTCTTGTTCGGGTCCGTAGGGTGGACCTAGATTTTCTTTGAGTCTTGGGTTGCATCGAAAGCCTGATCTGGCAGGGATCATCCGACGTCGGGTAGCACGTTGTGGTCAGTTTCGCCCTTCAGCCTTGCGTATTCCGCTGTCATGCCGAAAGTTTGCGCCAGCCTGTTGAATTCTTTGTCGCAAGTGTTGGATACTTCGAAGCTGCCTTGTACCATGATTGTTCCTTTGGGTCCTAGAATTTTGAGTGTGAGATATGCCTAGTGAGGTACTGCCATGAACTTTGCAAATGCTGGGCGCCCCAAGATTGCATGATACTGTGAAGGCCAGTCCATGACTTCAAACTCTAACTTTTCTCTACGATAATTGCTGCTATTGCCGAAGAAAACATCATGTTCTATTTTCCCGAGGGGGTAATTTGCGCCTCCTGGTACTATTTCGTGGAAGGAACAATCTGTTGGCTTTAGTCTTTCCAATGAGATGCACATTGCCTTCAGGGTTCTTGCGTATATTAGGTTTATACCGCTTCCTGCGTCCATGAATACTCGCCCGACATCGTACCCCCCTATTTGTGCCTTTAACACCATTGGCGCGTGCCCTGGCCTGGGCACTTTCCTTGGGTGGTCTGCTCTGCTGAACCTGACTGGTTGATCGTACCATCTCAAGTACTCTGTAGTAGCTGGTGGTGATGATATTGCTAGATTTACTTGTCTAGATATGCTCTTCCGTTCTTTCTTGGATTTTGGCACCGGTTGGATCATTGCAGATATATATACTTTTGACTCCAGATGTTTTGCTAGACGCTGTACTTGATATCCCTGACTTGTACTATTTCCTCCTTGACGTGCTCCTTGGTTCGAGTCCATGGCACTTTGCAACCTTAGGAAAGTTCTGCAATCCTTCATCTGGTGATTAGAAACTCTCTTCCCATCTAGGTACGCATAGTGGATGCGACAGGGTCCATGGAGCATGTCCTCCGCCGATGGGCCAGAGTACTTTGGCTTTTCTACTCCACGATTACCTCTTGCCGGAAATTCCCTGCTTTCATAGCCTTCCTTGTTCCTTCTTTCATATCCTGTGGCTATCTGATTTCGCCTTGCGTGGTTATCTTCTTTGTGGTATCTTCGTCTTTGCTTGCTTGCTCTGTCGACTTCTGGTGACCGTCCTCGTTTATTGTTATATGCATCCTCTCCGTCGGCAAATCTGTTGGCTACTTCCATTAATTCCGATATTGTCCTGGGCTTTGTTCTCCCTAACTCTTCCACGAGGTCCGAATGACGAAGGCCTGCCGAAAAAGCATCTATTGCCCGCTCGTCGGAGACGTCTTCTGTAGAATTTTTGATTACACTCCACCGTTGTATGTAAGAGCGCAGAGTTTCGTCTTTCCTCTGTATGCATGACTTGATTTCTTCTAGTGACGCTGGGCATTTGTATGTTGAGCGAAAATTTCTTGCAAGTTGGCTCTCTAGTTCTCCCCAACTCCCGATGGAATCGTTGGGTAGAGTATTTAACCTGGACCGCGCTGCGCCGGTGAGGTGTAACTGCAGACTTTGCATTGCCATTGCTCTCGTTCCTCCGAGTATTTGTACTGCTTGCAGGTAGTCTGATAACCATAGCGTGGGTTCTTGCGATCCATCATACTTTTGCTGATCGTGTGGCAACTTGAATCCTTTGGGTACCCGCATTCTGCAAACCCTTCGGGTAAAGCATAGCGCGTCCATCTCTTTTTCGTCATCTTCGTAATTTTCTTCTTTCCACGCGTAGCGCGCATTGTTTACTCTCGCTTGTGCTATGATATTCCTTGCATCCTCCTTTCGTGCTTTACGCTTTTCGTCGCTTGACGATTCTCTTGTTTCGTTTTGCGAAGGTTGGTGCTTAAATCCTTCCCTTCGCTTCTCCTTATGATATGTCGCCTTTTTCTCTGGAAGATGTTTCCTTAGCCTGTCTCCTACCAACCCAAGGCTTCGTATTGCGGTTTGATGCATGTGCTCCTGCAGATCTCCAAGCTTTGGTTGCGTAGTTAGTAGGTACGCCTATGCTGCTACCAGTGTTGCCTCTGGCGTTTCTTGCATAAAATCCTCTTCATCATCTGATGGATGTCCACTTATACTTTTTATATGGCTTTCTTCTCTTGCCCATGCTGTTATCCTCCTGTTGTGCTTCGGGTCTCTGTGCCTTTCTATGCTGGACTCTGATGCATCACTGTATTCATCCCAATATGCTCCACTTGATACGCTGTTATTTTCTTGGCTTCTCATAAACTTATCTCTTTCCTCCCTCAACTTCTTTCTGCATTGGTGCAGTGCGTATTGATACCCCATTAGAACTTCTCTTCTTGAATCGGCGGGTACTTTCGTGTCGTGATTGATGGCTGACATAATGATTCTCCACTCCCCGGTGGAGACGTGAATTTTCTCCTTCTCCTTCTTACTGTTGCTCCTAAGTTTGTCGACTTGCGTGTCGACTTCCCCATTATCTGCGTGATCATTCTCTTTTGCTGCTTCAGTGATTATGACGCATAACTGGTGTATGCTTCTGGAGACGCCACTGCTTCCGGTGGCGAAGTCCCTTTGACTGTCGCGTGACTTGTCCACTATTACTTCCACGTCGGGTTCTTCCCGATTTCTGTCGAATTCCTCGAGTTTTTTTTGCGTATTTTCTGTTGCTGCAAAACTGATCGGCGAGTTTACCTCGCTGGAAGATCCCACAGATGATCCAGACATTGTGATTGTCTTGGTTTTGCTTGCCGACGGACCCGATTTCGCTGAATCCGAAAGGCGAGTCGAACCCGAAGGTCCGATGTAGAAGCTCAGACTTCTGATCGTCAACTCCATCTTTTGATTTTTGTCGACTTCTGGATTGTTGTTAGCTAAAAGTGAAAAAGCCATCGAATTCATGATTCTAATGCCCAGAGTCCCCACGGTCGGCGCCAATTGACGAGGGTTAACTCGACAAATGTCCTAGATGAAGGACTTAGGATCGGGGAAGTAGGGCGTCAGATGAACTCGAAGGTAAATCAGTCAAACAAGGTGTGTATCGAAAGTAAACATGGCGACGAACTTGGCTTTCTTTCAATTTGTCCCTCACCGTCCTCTCCTGGCCCCTATATATAGGTGGCCAGGTCTCAAGGATCGGGAGGGGTACGATACATATTGCAACATCAGTATACGACATGAACTCGTATTTCGACTAGGATTACACTTGGTCCTAGCTTAATGTGCCTCAGGGGTACTCAAGTAACGGGCTCTATTATCTATACCCTTGTCACTTGGTGAAGTGTGTGTTGGAGTGTCCGGTGGATCCCTTCTTCCAGTGCCCCGTTGGAACGAGGGCGTGGAGGAGACAACGACAAGCCGTACGTGTGACCGAGTACGGAGACGCCGCCGGTTGTGGCGCCTTCTACACGATCTTGAGATCGTCAAGTGAACGACTACGTCGACTACGTATGTCTTTGTCAAGTCTTCATCGACAACGTTTATGCGGGAATGTAAACCCCGCTTCTGGTCTTCGAGGGTTAGTTAATCGTTGCTTCCATCTCGTAGATGTTCTTGGCTAGTTTATGTTGATGCGTAGGAATTTTTTTTGTTTTCCATACTACGAACCCATCACTTCAGAAACAAGGAAGCGGCTAGGGTCCTGACACTGAGGAGGCGCTGCACCTCTATATAAGCTAGTCAACACCCCGCGCGGCAGAGAGGCCGCCTCGCTCGTTTGCCGCCGCCGGCACCGCTCGGCTTCTGCTATGCCGCCGATCCGTCGCGGCTCCTCGACCGGTTCCCGCGCATCGAGTTGCTCACGCTTAAGGGAAAGCCCCGCGCCGCCATGTTCGGGCTCATCCCAGACGACTGCGATGCCATCCTCATACGTGCCCACGGACACATGCTGCAGGAGCTCAAGCTCGACCGACACCCTCCGCCTCTTCGCCCGCTTCTACAGGTTAATTTCTCATGCTACTCACCTGCATCCGTGCCTCTTTTTTGCCCTCTGCATGTTGATGTGTGTCCGTGTTGAGCAGCTGATCTGATGTGCCTTTTGTTCCTATATGACCGATCGATCGAAATACTTCAAGACTCCACCTTTGTCATATATTCTATATATCACATTAGATAGATACCATATTCATGAAACACGATTTACTAGTAAAAATTAGGATTGATCTGGTTGAAATGATAACCGGTGTTAGTTGGTTTCGCCAAATGGAGTAGTAAGGGATAAGGACGAGCTATGCGTCAGTTTCTATATATACTGCCATGTGTAACTCGGAGAAACAAGAATTCAAAATTCAGAGATGTGAACCCACTGGATATTGTTCTGCTTGCATTACAGGTACATTCTCGTGAATTTGTTCCTTGTGATGTAGCTCCATAGCATACTCTGAACTGCTACCTGATAATTCAAAATATCAATATTCTGTATAATTTGGCAAAACGGAGTATAACATGTTTGCATTTAGGTTGCATTTCTTCGACGCCCTGTTTGAATTAGTACTCAATTTAGTAATTAATGCTAAGACATGTGAAACCACTTTATAATTTTCTGTGGGATCAAAAGCAAGAGCATATGTAGGCCTGAAGTTTCTTCTGAACTCTGAAACAGCTGTACCTAGTGAAACCACTTCAAAATTTTGACACTGAATGAAACACCAATAACATGATACTACTAGTCTACATAATTTATAAAGCAAAATTGGCAAATAAAAGTAATCTGATGAAATATGGATGTGAGTATGTGACCATCTCTCTGCTGGCCGAATAATTGCCTAATTAATTATTTGGGCACTTGGTGTGCAAAAGTGTATCTCTGAAAGCTAACCTCTCCAACAAGTGTTTAATATTTAAACAAGTCCCTACTTGATATTGAAATGCATGTTTCTGTAGCTAGAGTATTTTGTAACCTTTGAGAATTTTGCTGCAATCATGTGCATTCTTTTTGCTAGAAATGACAATTACAATTTGCTCTTATCACTCACAGGGCACAAAGATATCAAAGTCGTACCTAGTATCCACTTGAAACTTTCAAAAGAGTAACCATAAAAAGGACATTATCGACTCATTAAATTGGAAACTGTAAAATGATGTGACGCTTCTTTGGGGATTTGTAGCATATTCAGTAAAGCGTCTTTGGAGATTTGTAGCATATTCTAGCAAGAAACTGTGATTATTTATGGTCCATGAGAACACTATCTGCTAGCACATATCCTGAGCACGAATAAAGTGTGCCTCATATTTGCTCTGCCGGCTCAGTCTTTCGGAGGTGCTCATAAGGGTAGGATGTGCATGCGTGCGTTCATAGGAGGTGAGTGTATACGCGTGTATCTGAGCGCTTGCATTTGTACTGTGTTTCTCAAAAAAAAAAACTTGTCTTACCTACAAATTCAGAAAACAGCACAAGTAAAAAAAGCATACTCGAGTTAACTCCTTGTGTAGTTGTTATTTTTTAATAGGGTTCTGCATTATTTTTCTCCCTCTATCATTTTATCTCATTCATTCTTATGCTTACTGCCACTGTCACGTTATTTTTGCAATAGTATAACAGTAAAGGTGTGATCTCTTTATCCCTTCCTTTCAAACCTTGAAAGTGTGATCTCTTTATCCCATGGGTTTTTAGCTTTTCTAGGGTATGCCAGATTCATTCGAGGAATTTGCGAAATGGAAGAGCGGGAAGAAAACGAGAAATTTATCAACAAAATCTTTCTAGAGTTTCCCAAGGTGTGATGGTCAATATCAAGTGTACTGGCGGCCAGTTAATAATTCTTTTTTGAATCTAGAGTTTTTGACATGGTCCATATACAACTATGCAGGTGTCACAACAAAATGGGGGAGGAATGTGGTACTCCAGTTCCGTGCAGCTCTAGTCCCGAGCTACATGAGCTGGTACTGGTGTCCATCTAAACTCAACCTGACCTGCTAGAACGGATGACATTGCTCAGTATGGCCAATATGCAGCTCTTGATCCCTCACAGATACTTCTGCCTTATCTCATGCAGTCGATGTAGGATATATGTGTTGGTGTTTTACTATATCTATAAGAAAGAAATTCACCTTTCCAAATATTCTTTATGAAACACCGTTATCTCTCTGTATAGTGTATATAGGGAAATTAATCACAATTATCCCTGTGAATGGTTTAGCACCTTATTGAGTCAATATATAAGGAAACAAATCACAATTTATCTCTATAAATGATTTAGAACTTAATTGAGTCAGTATATAAGGAAACTAATCATAATTATCTGAGGTAACTAAGGAAACTATAATCACGGAATTTTGGGGAACTGATCACGGAACTTTGGGGAACTAATGATGGAATTGTTTGTGAAATTAGCAGGCACAACAGCTGGAGCTGGAGCAGGCCAATCTTTCGAGTTCAAGTCGTTCCCCATGACAGAATTCGGGCGACGCCTGACGGTGGAAGGGAGGACTGGGTGCGCGCCGGTGGTGGGGGCGGCCGACGTCGATGCAAAACAGGTGAGGCCGGCGGGGAAGAGTGCCAACGTCGATGCGGAACAAGTGAGCCTGCGGGGAGGAGCGTCGGCGCCAATGCGGGACAGGTAAGACCGGCCGGGAGGTGCGCCGGGCTGATATAGAACAGGTGCAGTGCGGTCGGCTGGAAGGAGCATTGGCGTTCACGTTTGACAACCAGACGACGGCGGAGCGGGGCTAGAGGGAGCTGCGGCTGGCGGCTGGCGGCGGTAGGACGCTGATGAAGACTGTTTGGCCCGATCTTTCACGATGCACCTAATGATCCAATGGATCTGATAAATCTCCCAATCACGTGAGCGATACACGTAACCTGAAGATGGGGAACGTCAATCCTGCGAGCAACTCGTCGATGTAGACGAACCTCACGCCGAATAGATGAATCCAATGAGCAACTCGATGATGAACAGCGAGCCTCACGCAGCAGCATGACAATACTTGAATAACAAGCACCTTCACGCAAAACAATATATAGACGAACGTCGGAGATGCCGTCTCAATATGCCAACCCCGGAGGGATGGTACACGTGGGAACTAAAAGTTCTACATAATTTTCAGCCTCTCTAAACCCTAGCTGGTTGGCTCCTTTATATAGAAGGACGACCAGACAAATAACATGGTCTGACTCGAACAGGATACAAACCGACCCATTATGGGTTCGGCCCAAACTAGGCGCACAGGCCTTTAATCACTTTATTTATTGACACTACCTTAGACTTAATATTACGTGTCGTAGGTCGTTCTGACGTGCTAATATCCTCATCATCCTCCCTTTTTTGGAAAGGCGTTGTCCTCAATGCCAGAGGGTCTTCTCTAGCACGTGGCGTCAAATCTGCAATATCGCCACTATCCGTCTTTAAGTCTTACCAGCCTACCACACCACATCCTCCCTCTCAGCTAGCTTGACTTGCTTTTGGCACCTTATAGTCTTTGGCGCCATCAACCAACAAACCTGATTGCGACACAAACAACCATCGGAATGCAGTCTTGAAGTACATGAGCAGATCACCTAAAATGAACAGGACATACTCCTGCACACTGAGGATCCAAATGAGCTGAATATATCCACAAACGCAAACTGAATTTTAATAGCAAACAAAACACATCACCTAAAACCACCAGGACAAATTCCTGTACGCCAAGGATGCAAATAGCTGAATCTGCCACCTCTTTGGAACGGCTAACAGTGTCTCTATTTTCTTTCAGAAATTTATAAGGATAAATTTCTAAGAATAGCCACGTAAAAGGAGCTAATATATTCTGCACCAAATCCTCCTTCCTATACGTGAATGCACCCAAACATCCAGGAAAACGTGTGAAACTATGGTCTTCCAATCTGTACGTACTATCAAACCCTTTTTTTTTCTTGCTAGCTAAGCATCACGCACCACCAAAGAAAAGAAAGTCCAATCCAGACTTTTCAGTCTTGATTTTCTCGTTGTCAGTTAACGATCCAATCTTTTCCTTTGATCTGGTCATCAAACGTACACTGAACTCTTTCCTTTTGCTGCATGATGTTGACCGATCTGATCCTGTCCCTTCTTTTCTCTTCCTGATGACTTCACCTGAGGACGAGCCAGGCGCTGGATGAAATGATCCTGTCGCTGGGTGGTTGGATACGGGCGGTCTTTCCCCGATCGCTAGGCGCGCACAAGAAAGCGCTTCCAGGCGATGGGCTGGCCCGCTCGAGAGACACGATCCAGCGCGATCCGGCGCGGGGTGATCGAGGTCAGGCTCGCTCGACCACAGACGTCCTCTGTGGTTTGGCGCGTGGAGCCGAGCGCTGTTTTTTTTTCTCTCGATCAGATCTGGCTGTAGCGTGGATGAGCTGGACTCAGGTCGCTTGATCGGAAACTGACGTGATCGAGAAAAAACTCGCTCGATATACCAGGAAGACTCCGGCAACGATCTCGCAATCCAAAACTGAAACAATTCCAGCTAGAATCCAACTACTCGTCAATCTGGCCGACTTCTCTCCAACGAAGTAGGAAATCACCGATCGACCGGCCTTGCCGGTGTCAGGAGGGGTGGGGAACCCGATCTATGGGTGGAGTTTTCAATTAAAATAGTGTCCTCACAAGATTAGATTAGGGATTTGGTAGCCAATTTCTTTTGGCCTTAATGTCAATGGAGATGGCATCGTCTACAATAAGTGATCTTCGGCCCTTCGTTCGACGATGAGTTTTTCTCGGCGTTAATGGTGGTGTTGTTAGATTACAGTTCTATAGGTACGGTCTTCCAGATCTTACTTCGCCAAGTCAATTTTGGAGTTTTTCTCTTGGTTGCCGCGAGGAGGATTATCCTCGTAATATTTATCCCGGCTGCTACGTCCTCGATAATGGTGATTCGTATACTCGGCTCTCCAACGACGTTGACCAGGCTGTTCGGTCTCTTTTCCCTGGAATATTGGTGTTGGTACTCTCGCCGATGTGGATTGATTATTTTAATGGTTGCGTGCGTGCACGTAGCCTTGGCATTGCGGCTCAAATCAAAAATATGGGAGCACCTCTATTGGTATTTGCAGGTATATGGTATGATATTTGTGCCATTATCTTTTGGCTGCCTTCAGAAAAATACAAGATTATGTCATGGAAGAAGAAGAGTTTGAAGACCTCGAAGATTAGCTCGTTTTCTTTTAGACTTTATTTTGTAATAGTTGGAGTCAGCTCTATCATGTACTATTTACTATAAATATTTGGTATTGATTTCAAAAAAGTAGGAAATCACCGATCCATTGTCAAACAACCAATATGCGTCGGCATCGTTGCCTTTGCAGATTAGATCCAAACAACAACAGCTATGTACCTCCGACGAATTAACTTGCATCGTGATCAACCTGTAAACCTGACAATGGTTCTAAAACTGCACCGTACCTAAACTAAAGCCGCACGACTATGCCTGTCAACCAAATCCGAACTGAAACCATTCAATAAATATTTCAGCCCAACCAAAACCAAACTAGTTAATTTTTCCACCAAAACCAAACTAAACCTATTACACATCTATGGGTTAGAACCAGTTACTAGAATTGGTTGAAAACCATTCGCTTGGTGGGTCAACGCATACAGCCAGACATGCATGGGCTATACGAGTTAGCTTCGACTGATGCTTATCCAAGTACCAGCTGGATGAGACACGTATGTGCACGAACGGCCACGCGACTTGCGAACATCTTTGCGGCCGGCAGCATGCATTAAATTCTTGGGACAACCTGCAAACCCAATCTAACCAGCCGGGTCTAAACTATAGGTTATACCTGTTTAGAACCGAACTATTTAGAAACCAAACCTGTTTAGACCCAACTGTTCGCTTCATAAAACCAAACCACACCAGATTGTTTTCGCATCCAACCCGTTCATGTCTACACACGCTTCTATTCTTGTAGACAGTGTTGGGCCTCCAAGTGCAGAGGTTTGTAGAGCAGCAGCAAGTTTCTCTTAAGTGGATCACCCAAGGTTTATCGAACTCAGGGAGGAAGAGGTCAAAGCTATCCCTCTCAAACAACCCTGCAATTACGATACAGAAAGTCTCTTGTGTCCCCAACAAACCCAATACACTTGTCAGATGTATAGGTGCACTAGTTCGGTGAAGAGATAGTAAAATACAAGTGGTATAGATGATTATAAGTAGTAAATGCAATCTGGAATAAAAATGGCAGCAAGCAAACAAGTAACAAAACAGCAAGTAAACAGTGTGCAAAGCTTGGAAACAAGGCCTAGGGATCATACTTTCACTAGTGGACACACTCCCAACAAATATAACATAATTGAACAAATAGATAACTTCTCTTCACTATGGTACTCTGAATTACTCTCCTATTGAATAACACTAATCATTGCGTAGGGCTACGAAGCACTCCTCAAAGTTGATCAAGTACTTGACAAACACCACTCATAGAGATATCCAAATCAAATCACAACTCAAGATAAATATTATTGCAACTTAGACCAAGTACTAACACGGTGCACACACTGTCAACATTACACCATGAAAGGAGGAATAGATCACTTCAATACTATCATAGTGATAATTATTCTCATAATCCATAAGGGATCACAATCGTAGCCTAGACCAAGTACCACCACGATGCACGCACTGTCACCGTTACATCATGGCAGGAGGAATAGATTACTTTAATAACACACTAGAGTACACATAATGAAGAAGAGTAACATCTACTTATTCAACATGATACAAAGCTCACGATCACATAAAGATCACATCATGGGAGAGAGAGGTGAACCACATAGCTACCGGTAAAGCCCTTAGCCCCGGGGGAGAACTACTCCCTCCTCATCATAGGAGACGGCAAGGTTGATGGAGATGGCGGTGAGGTCGATGGAGACGGCGGAGACAGCGATGGAGACCGATGGAGATGGCTCCGGGGGCACTTCCCTGTCCCGGCAAGGTGCCGGAACAGAGACTTTTGTCCCCCGAAATTCGTCGACGGCGGCGGCGGAGCTACGGAACTGTTCTGGAAATTTCGCCGACTCCCCTAGGGTTTTCCGTCCCGAGGCTTTATATAGGCGAAGGGGCATCGTCAGGGGGCTGCCAGGGACTCCTCACACATAGGGGGCGCGGCCAGGGGCTGGGCCGCGCCGCCCTGGTGTGAGGCTGGCCCCTGGCCCCCCTCCGGCTCTCTTTCGGTCCTCGTCCTTCGTCCGGGAAAATTAGGAGTTCTGGAACTTGTTTCGTCCAATTCCGAGAATATTTCCTGTGTAGCTTTTCTGAAACACAAAAACAGCAAAAAACAGGGAACTGGCACTGTGCCATCTTGTCAATAGGTTATTTCCGGAAATCGCATAAAAACGCCACGAAGTGTAACGAAACATAAGGCAAATGGTGTAAAAACAAGCATGGAGCATCAAAATTATAGATACGTTTCAGACGTATCAGCATCCCCAAGCTTAACTCCTGCTCGTCCTCGAGTAGGTAAGTGATAACAAAAGAAATAATTTTTGAGGTGACATGCACCTACACAATCTTGATCACATATGTAAGCATTGTGAGCTGGGATCAAAGGAACTTAAAACATGTGCATGAAAGACATATTCTTGATAGAAGAAACTTAGCAACCATGTTATAACATAAAAATGAACACAAACAAAAGATCATGAAAATGAAACAATGAAAGTCAAACATGTGTTCAAATCATAAGGAAAAACATACAAATGGTTTTCAGCTTGTCCTTAATAGAGAGCAAAACATAAATGCATAGGACACCTTCAAGTTTAAGAGGGCGACTAGATACAAATAATTTGAGAACAAGTGAAACCAACAATATGAATCAATCAATGAAAACTTTGGGACAATACACATTATACTCAGAATGACAACTATGCTCTCTTAATGGTGCATAAAGGTAGAAGGTGGCGACTCAACATAAAAGTAAAAAGAAAGGCCCTTCGCGGAGGGAAACAGTGATTAAACATGTGCTAGAGCTTTTTATTTGTAAAACAGAGATAAAACTTGGGTTTTGAGAGGTGGTTGCTTTTGTCAACGACTAGCAATGGGGTTCTTACTATCTTCCATACAAAAATGAAGCAAGTTTTTGAGAGAGAGATTGGCACTTTTGTGCTCTTTTATAAAGCTTGGCACTCCTCCCCACCTTTTTTCCTTTCTCAAACCATGGCTAACCGATTCCATCGGGTGCCCACCAACATTCACATACCATGGAGGAGTGCCTTTTTTCTTTTCTTTTTTTCTCTTTTTTTTTCTTTTTGGAATAAGATAATATGGAAGATAGCAAATCCGACCACTACGTCCCCATGAGCTGAAAACAGTGTCACAAAATGAGAAGTATTTTGAAGGTTTTTTGAAAGGTAGCACATGAAAATTTACTTGGAATGGCTTACAAATACCATGCATAGGAATTTATAGTGGACACAATGGCAAACTTGGTTTTTGGGAGTTGGATGCACAAGTAGAGCTCATACTCAGTACAAAATGAGGGCTAGCAAAAGACTGGAAGCGACCAACTAAGAGAGCAATAACGGCCATAATCATGCATAGCGATAAAACATCATTGAAAGAAGCATAAAATGGCATCAAAAGTCAAAAACTAAATGATCATAGAGGCTTATGGCGACTTTGTATGAGTCTAACATGTGTAAGCATGCCCAAATAAAGCATCAAGGAGAAAACCAAAATAATGCTTCCAAATAATAAAAACAACACATGATTTTCAAAGGCTCATTAAGCAATCTCAGTCATTTGAGACAAGTCATGCTACAGCAAAACCACTAAGCATACTATCAAAAAGACATCAAGCACGACATGCAAAAGCCTAGGCCGCAGTGTACACAAGCTCATTTTTGTACCACTTTTTTGCATAAATCTTTTTCTCTTTTCCAACACCATTCAAACCCTTTTTGAGGAAACTCTTTTGTGGAAAACCAACATAGACCAGAGGTCCAAATACACTTTGATGCAAAGATAAAACAAGATCTGAACAAAAATCAAGGCGAAAAACGAAAGCTAAACGCAGTAGCAGAAAAAGAGAACACTCGTTGAAACGATAAGAGTAAAAAACGGAGTGTTCTTGGCAAATGAAAAACGGAGCATATCTCTCTCCAAACACATGATGTGATCCAAACATTTATTGCAGCAAACAAAACAAAAGTAAAGACGCTCCAAGAAAAATGCATAGTGCATGAAGCAATAAAAATAGTGTCTTGAAAGGTGATCTGATTTTTGCCGATGAAGAAGGGGTGCCTCGGGAGCATCCCAAAGCTTTGACGCTTGTATTTCTTGGATATTTCTTGGGGTGACATGGGCATCCCCAAGCTTGAGCTTTTTTCCATTCTTCAACTTATCTCATCATTCTCCAATCCCTACAATTGAAAACTTCCTTCATACAAAACTAAACACAAATCTATTAGCAACATTAGTGTAAGAATAACATATAATCAACCTCTTTTGCTTCAGGTTTCAACCCAAAACCACCACATATAAAGTATATACTACTGTAGCAACTTCCCCAAAAGTTCTGTGATCAAAAGACTCAAAAGAAAGCGATAAAGCGGCAAACACAAATATTGGCAGAAATCTGTCAAAACAGAACAGCTGATAAAGGCCGAATTTTTGAGGTATTTTCTGTTGCTCAAATCAAAAAGTGTTCAACTAATGAAAGTTTGGATATAACCTGGCGCATATGCACAAGAAATCGTAGGTCCAAAAGATATACAGAGAATTTTCACGATTTTTTACGGTGCAGCACCGAAAACTGTTTCAGGACAGCAACATCCCCAAATCTTACCTCACTCAAATTAGAGGCTTCTCTTGGCACAACAACGAAATAAAAAGGATAAGGAGAGGTTATTATGGTAGTAATATTTCCAAGACTCAAATAAAAGAAAAAGTACTAGAAATAAAACATTGGGTTATCTCCCAAGAGTGCTTTTCTTTAACGCCTTTGAGCTAAGCGCAGTAATTTGCAAAGATGTTCATGTAGGCGCCATATAAGAGCTTGAGGCAAAGGCGCCATATAAGAACTTAAAGCAATAGAGAGCATCAAAAAGCAAGTATGGAACACATTTAAATCTAAACCACTTCCTATGAAAAATAGTCTTGTAAAGAGACAAGTCATAAAAGCGCAAAGCAAAAAGCATAGGAAGGCAAAACAAGTACAACTTCAAGAATTGCAACATAAAGAGGGGAAACTCAATATTGTTGAGATCCATCAAACCATGTTTCCCTCTCTCATAATAACTTTCAGTAGCATCACGAATAGAATTAACAATAGAACTATCACATAAAACATCCCTATCATGAGCCACATGCCTAAAAGAATTAATACTCCCCACATGAACAATCGTAGTAGGAGCAGATTCAACATAATAATTATTCTCATCACCATAATCATCAAAAACAGGAGGCATATTGTAATCATAACTAATTTTCTCCTCAAAAGTAGGTGGACTGAAAATATTATACCCATTATCATAACCATCATAAACTAGAGGTTTAGTATCATCACAAGCTAGAGAACAGCTATTTCGCAAAGCATATTCTTCAAACATATCATCATAAGAAGGAACATCACATATGGGAGATAAAATATTATCAGAACAAACTTTCTCCACTAAAGCTGGGGAACTAAAAATATCATGCTTAACAAAACCAGCTTCCCCAAGCTTAGACTTTTCTATAGCATTAGTAATAACAGTGTTCGAAACATTCATACTAACAACACTATTAGCATGCAAATTAAGCTCAAAAGGTTTTTCAATTTTCTCTTCAAACACTTCATATCTAAACTCAGGAAAAAGACTAAAGAACTCTTTGTTTTCCATTAAGCCTAACTAGTGAAAATAAAAATAAGAAACAAAAAGATGTAATTGCAGAATCTAAAGAAAATAACTCCGAGCACTCATACAGGAGGATGCAAGTACCTTTTACCTTACCTCCCCGGCAACGGCGCCAGAAAAGAGCTTGATGTCTACACATGCTTCTGTTCTTGTAGACAGTGTTGGGCCTCCAAGTCCAGAGGTTTGTAGAGCAGCATCAAGTTTTCCTTAAGTGGATCACCCAAGGTTTATCGAACTCAGGGAGGAAGAGGTCAAAGCTATCCCTCTCAAACAACCCTGCAATTACGATACAGAAAGTCTCTTGTATCCCTAACACACCCAATACACTTGTCAGATGTATAGGTGCACTAGTTCGGCGAAGAGATAGTGAAATACAAGTGGTATAGATGATTATAAGTAGTAAATGCAATCTGAAATAAAAATGGCAGCAAGCAAACAAGTAACAAAACAGCAAGTAAACGGTGTGCAAAGCTTGGAAACAAGGCCTAGGGATCATACTTTCACTAGTGGACACACTCCCAACAAATATAACATAATTGAACAAATAGATAACTTCTCTTCACTATGGTACTCTGAATTACTCTCCTATTGAATAACACTAATCATTGCGTAGGGCTACGAAGCACTCCTCAAACTTCATCAAGTACTTGACAAACACCACTCATAAAGATATCCAAATCAAATCACAACTCAAGATAAATATTAATGCAACTTAAACCAAGTACTAACATGGTGCACACACTGTCAACATTACACCATGAAAGGAGGAATAGATCACTTCAATACTATCATAGTGATAATTATTCTCATAATCCATAAGGGATCACAATCGTAGCCTAGACCAAGTACCACCATGATGCACGCACTGTCACCGTTACACCATGACAGGAGGAATAGATTACTTTAATAACACACTAGAGTACACATAATGAAGAAGAGTAACATCTACTTATTCAACATGATACAAAGCTCACGATCACATAAAGATCACATCATGGGAGAGAGAGCTGAACCACATAGCTACCGGTAGAGCCCTTAGCCCCGGGGGAGAACTACTCCCTCCTCATCATAGGAGACATCAAGGTTGATGGAGATGGCGGTGAGATCGATGGAGACGGCGGAGACGGCGATGGAGACGGCGGAGACGGCGATGGAGACCGATGGAGATGGCTCCGGGGGCACTTCCCCGTCCCGGTAAGGTACCGAAACAGAGACTTATGTCCCCCGAAATTCGTCGACGGCGGCGGCGGAGCTACGGAACTGTTCTAGAAATTTCCCGACTCCCCTAGGGTTTTCCGTCCCGAGGCTTTATATAGGCGAAGGGGCGTCGTCAGGGGGCTGCCAGGGACTCCTCACACATAGGGGGCGCGGCCAGGGGCTAGGCCGCGCCGCCCTGGTGTGAGGCTGGCCCCTGGCCCCCCTCCGGCTCTCTTTCGGTCCTCGTCCTTCGTCCGGGAAAAATAGGAGTTCTAGAACTTGTTTCGTCCAATTCCGAGAATATTTCCTGTGTAGCTTTTCTGAAACACAAAAACAGTAGAAAACAGGGAACTGGCACTGTGGCATCTTGTCAATAGGTTAGTTCCGGAAATCGCATAAAAACGCCACAAAGTGTAACGAAACACAAGGCAAATGGTGTAAAAACAAGTATGGAGCATAAAAAATTATAGATACGTTTGAGACGTATCACCCGTCAGGAACTAAACCGAACAGGCCCACATGGGAAAACCGAACCAGTGCACCCGGTTAATCAAAAATCAATCTCAGATTTATCAACCTGGCGCTCTGATACCAAGATGATGAAGACTGTTTGGCCCGATCTTTCCCGATGCATCTCCTGATCCAATGGATCTGATAAATCTCCCAATCACGTGAGCGATACAAATAACCTGAAGATGGGGAACGTCAATCCTGCGAGCAAATCGTCGATGTAGACGAACCTCACGCCGAATAGATGAATCCAACAAGCAACTCGATGATGAACAGCGAGCCTCACGCAGCAGCACGACAATACTTGAATAACAAGCACCTTCACGCAAAACAATATATTGGATAACTAGACGAACGTCAGAGACGTTGTCTCAATACGCCAACCCCAGAGGGATGGTACATGTGGAAACTAAAAGTTCTACATAATTTTCAGCCTATTTAAACCTTAGTTGGCTGGCTCCTTTATATAGAAGGACAACCAGACAAATAACATGGTGACTCAACCAGGATACAAACCGACTCATTATGGGTTCGGCCCAAACTAGACGCGCATGCCTTTAATCACTTTATTTATTGACACTACCTTAGACTTAATATTACATGTCGTAGGTCGTCCTGGCGTGCCAATATCCCCATCACACGCGGTCGTCAAGACGCCAAGGAGACGACCTGAATTAGATCTATTAGAGACGTTCTGAATTAGGAAGGGGTTTCTTTGTAAAATTTAATTTGACTTGCGTCCTATTTATGGACGGAGGGATTATATCATATTAAATCATATGAGTGAATCACAAGGGTTGATCTTAACGCGATAGGTACGCAAAAAAGAACACCCATTCATGGGATTGGCCTTGAGACGAATGAGTAAATTATAGTGGCCTTGCACATGCATATGCGTACTATATATGTATAAGAATCATCAATGCGTCTACTATCTAATACTCTCTCAGTTCTAAAATATAAGATGGTTTAGCTATCATTGACATACATGTAAGTAGACACCTTTTAGTACGTAAGTTAGAAACAAAAGGAGTAAACCTATATACTAAAAATCATCTAGATACATATACGTCAATGATAGGCTAAAACATCTTATATTTTGAAATGGAGGAAGTATCAATGAACAAGCTGAAGAGACACCACTAAACCTACAGGACATTGTATGATATATGACTTCCATCTCATTATCCTTCGACCATATGCAGCCATGTTGGTGGCTCTTGTGGCGAGATTGTACTTATAGCCGCTGCTTATCTTGCACAACCTGCAAATTGGAGGTCTGTTTTTGTAACTGCAGCGCCAAACGGTGGAGGATTTTCCCATCCAGGGTGGGGTCCACGTGAACGAATTCTAATGCTAAATCTGACAACCTCTCAAGATCTCGCACCAGAGGTAGCTTGAGAAAATAATCTCAAAGGAACATCTCTTATTCGCAGGCCACTTCCCCAGTATGATGCAAGGGTCAAACCAAATATTGCCATGACAACAACAGAACATGCTGCAGGAACTGCCTGACTAATTCCAAGAAATTGGGTAGCAAGAAGTCCTGCTAGGGTGGAGCTCTGCATTCCAGTACACACTGAAATAGTCCTACAAACAGGCTCTTCTTGTCTGCATGCAAATGCAATAAGAAACATAGCAAAAGGGCATCAAGGCGCTTCTGAAGTATGGCTGTCAGCCAGTAATAGATTTCTAATGTACAATGTAATGTAGAAGAAAAATCTAATGCTGATATGATACTATTTATTTTTCCACACACTATCAGGATGGTGAGCATTTTATCCACATCTGTCATGGCCATTATTTTCCAACATTATGGAAACTAATTCTATCTACTCGTTAACAAAAGATGCTCGATTTTTATAATTAATTAGCAATTACAGAGTAATTTAGAAAAAAAAATACAAATACGGGACCAGAAGACTTCCACGGACATCAAGAGAATATGAAGTTATGATATGCATAATATACTTTACCATCTCATTGTAAATGGAAGTACTTCACTAAAGTTATGTCAAATGGATGGAGCTAACAATTGAAGTAAACTGATTTTCTTTTTGAAATACCATCCGTTTCAAAATATAAGATGTTTTAGCTTTGTGAAGCAAATGTATCTGGACATCTTTTAGTGTGTAGGTTTAGTCGAATATACACAGTAAAAGGTATCTAGATACATTTGCTTTACAAACCTAAAACATCTTATATTTAAAAACGGAGGAAGTAGGTCCAGATATGCATGTGTCAATGAATAGGATGCATATAGAATGTACACATGACTTTGGCAGAGCTAATAAATAGAAGCATTGGAGAAAATAAATAACTCAGATACATCACAATTCAAAGAGATTCCAGGCACATAGCAAGATCAAGGACAAACAGTGATGCAAGAGGAACATAAAGAATGGATAAATCGTTAATTCAGTATCAGATTACCTCAGTTGAGGCAACTTGGAAACCCAGTAACCCACAACAAAGGCCGCAATGTGGAAAGTCACTATGGGAAGAAGTAGCATGAGTCCTTGTGATGAGAGGAGCATGCTCCTATTTATAGCAAGAGGACTCCCAATACAAAGTGATGTGCACACCATAGCAACGAATGGCATTACTGGCTGTATGACATTGACCACTGGTTTTGCATAGGTATTCAGCAGGAGACCTAGTGTCACAGGAACAAGAACCACCTGGCAAACGGGAAATCACAGGAAGGCCTTGTCATAAGCAAGAATGTATGAAACGCAAGAAAGAATCCATTATTACTCAGGATTAGTAATAGTTCCATTTACCTGCAAAATAGATTTCGCCATCGCGATTCCATTAACTGGAACCACTGAACCAATCAATAATCCAGTGAGAATAGGCGTCACAATCACCGAAGATATGGTCGAGTAGCTTGTCAGCAGAATACTCAACGCAACATCTCCTTTCCCGAGGAAACTAGCATAGCTCGAAAGTTGTGCACCCGATACACAACATGTAAGCATGAAACCCGCAAAGAATGGTGATGGCATCTTGAACAACCTTGCGATCAGCAAGCCCAACAGCGGCTTGAGCATGTACTGTGCCACGTAGCCAATCGACAACGGCACTGGCCTGGAAATGCAGCAAAGGATCAGACAAACAATGGCTTCAGCTCTGAGCTAAAGAGTCCTTCCTTGACCAGTCGTACGTCGGCCAAGGACGAGCGACAGGTGCCTTCCATGATGCAGCAAAGCGGCTGGCTGGCACACTTGCTGCTGGGCTGCCTGACAGCTAGGGAGGTGTGGCTGTGGCATGCTCTGTGATCTTGGGTGAAGTGTAGAAGTCAAAAAAGGGGAAAAAGAAGAAGAGAAGATAAACCTTTTGAAGGCCAGCGCGAAGTCGTCAAAGGATAGTTGGATGCCAATGGACAGCATGATGCCTCCGAGTGCAGGTGCGTACAACTCCTTCGAGACCCTACAGAATAGATATATAATATTCAGTGACCCTGTGCTAATTTGTCCAACATTCCAAGCCAAACAATCTCCTCGAAGAGTCCAGCGGCTGCTTTGCTCACCAGGAGAAGGTGGAAGGGTTTCCGAGAGCGGCGACGGCGGTTGCGACCACGATGACCGGGAGCAGCGCGGAGACCGCCTGCGAGGAGTCCCCGTCCCCCTCCTCGGCCGATGAGGAAGCATCGGTTTCAGCGCGGAACGAGAGTAGCCAGGCGCTCCCCTCGCGGCGCGGCCACCCGACGCGGCCAAGGGACGGCGCGGAACAGAAGGTAGTGGGCGATTTCGCCTGCCGCGGCCGATGCCAGAGGAGCGCCGATGGGGAGGCGTACGGCTGAGGCGGAGAGAAGATGAAGCGCACGGGGCTGAGAACGCGCCGGGGGTGGTGCGAGTTGGCGTGGCTCAGCGGGTAGCGAGAAGAGGAGGAGGCGGCGGCCACGGCGACGGACATGGCGGTGGCGAGAGGCGGTGTGAATCGGATTGGGCGGTCAAGAAGGGACGTGGGCGCATGGAAGATAGAATGGAGGTGCCACATTTAGGCCTTGATTACTTATCCGGTATTTCCACCCCTGAAGAATGTGGGGATATCTGGGGATTTGGTGTTCATCCAATACAGCCTTGTTTGGTACTAGCGTTTTGGTGGAGATTGGTGGGGATAATCCCCACCAAACCCCAAATTCCCACTTACTTCTAAAAATATATTTGGTACTAGAGTATTGGCCGAGTATAATCCCCGCTAATCCCCACTCTTCCCCAAATTTTAGTGCATTTTTCTCAATCCCCAATACTCTACCTCTACCTAGTGGATTGTGGGTGGGCTTTTGTGGGGATTAGGTAAAGGTGGGGGTTTCATCCAATACTCTAGGGGATTATCCCCACCAAAACTCTAGTACCAAACAAGGCCTAAGGCCTTGTTTACTTCTAAGGTATTTGAGGGGATGGGAGGGGATTATTTCGTATCCCAGAATTTCCCCGATAGGTTGATTACTAGTCCGGGTTTTGAGGGGATAATCCCAGGATATCCCCACAAATCCCCTCCACTCTAGTATATTTTTGACTATATTAAAAACTCTCCATCATGATAGAGTATTTTTGGGGAAGAGTATTTGAGGGGATTTGAGAGTATTGGGTGAACACCAAATCCCCACATATTCCCCATCTTTTGGGGGTGAAAATACTGGACAAGTAAACAAGGCCTAAATACTCCCCTCCAAAAATACTCTACCATGATGGAGAGTTTTAAATCTGGCCAAAAATACACTAGAGTGGTGGGGATTTGTGGGGATATCTCGGGATTATCCCCTTAAAACCCGGACTAGTAAACAACCTATCGGGGAAATTCGGGGATACAAAATAATCCCCTCCCATCCCCTCAAATACTCTAGAAGTAAACAAGGCCTTAGGGTATCTCCAGGCGGGCCGACCATTTCTGTGTTCTAAGTTGTCCGAATTTGTCTATTTAGATCGGCCCATGGATACATATTCGGTTCGTGTTCGTTTAGGTAGTTCAATACATCCAGTGGTAAAAAAAAATGGGTCTGCATGTCCGTCGTGGACCCCATCTGTCATCATCGTCTTTCTTCACTGGCATGTGGCATCACCGTCTTCTTCACTGGCAAGACGCGGAGAAGCACCTCCCGTCGACGCCGCGCGAGAGCTCCGGCGAGCTAGACCGCCGGGGAGCCAGATGCGGCAAGCTACACCTCCAGTGAGCCAGATGCGGGAAGGGCATCGCCACGCACGAGAAAGGGGAGGAAGAGGGGCGAGCTCCAGAGGGCTACCGGCTGCAGGCTTGCCCGGGAAGGGCGCCGCCGCCTGCGTGCTCCGAGATGGCGCCACCGCTCCCGCCGCCGCTTGCGCACTCCGGGGACGGCGCCGCCGCCTACGCGCTCCGTGGAGGCCGCCGCCAAGCGGTCGAGCACTAGAGGTCGGGATCATGGCAAGCGGTCGCGCACCAGAGCGCGAGCGAATTTCCGGGTAGCCATCAAGGTCGGGATCTTGGCCAAGGGGCATGGATCTTGGACGCCGTCATCGGGGACCTCGCCGATCGTTGGCCAGCGGGCGTGGATCTCGGACGCGGTCGTCGGTTACCTCAATGTTGTCAGGATCTTGGCCGGCGACGGGAAGCAGCAGTCGCCTGCGCGCTAACCGCCAGAGAGCCGCCAGATCTCACCGGTGGTCGGGATCTTGGCCAGCGACGGGACCTTGGCGAGGAGTCGGGAGCATTTTGGTGCGGAGGAGAAAAGGAAAAGGAGAAAGGAAAAAAAACTATTGAGGTGAGGATGACAGGTCAGCCCCGCGGTGTCCGGCCGGACACACGGATGCTCCGTCTATGTCCGGGACGACCCAAACCTGGACCAAATCTGGTGGACAAATGGGTCGGTCCAGCCCAAAACGCGGACAAAAAATGAAATGGCTCGTCCCTCTGGATTGGTCTTTTTGTCCGGTGGACACAAACGGACGCGTTTGTCCGTTTGGATCGGGCCGCTGGAAATGTCCTTAGGGCATCCACCGCCCATATCGGGCACAAATTTGGTCCGGTTCGCGACCCATTATCCGCTTGGGTCACATGCTACGTCCAACAGCGTGACGCATTTTTTTGATCCATTTTCATTAAACATTACAAACATTTTATATAGTGCAGGAAAATAAAAATATTTAAAATATAGATAAAATCCTTGTCGATGAGGAGGATATTGCCCGGCGGTGCCGCCCACTCGTCCTCATCCTTGTTGAGGAGGAGGATATATGGCGGTGTCGATCACGGCCACGGCAGGACCGACGGTGCCGACGCAGCTAGAGGTGGTGGTGTAGGCGGTATCGCGTAGCCCACTGATAGTGGTGCTAGGCGCCCAGTTGGGAACCCCAAGAGGAAGGTATGATGAGCACAGCGGCAAGTTTTCCCTCAGTATGAAACCAAGGTTTAATCGACCAGTAGGAGAAAGAAACCACTTCTGAAGGTTGATGCTAGCTGGCTTTGGCGACTGCTCCAGACAATTTGTTTGTAGCGCCTATCTAGGGCGTAGCTTTGGCGGCAGCAGCAACGTGGAACCTGCACACAACACAACCAAAGTACTTTGCCCCAACTTGCAGTGAGGTTGTCAATCTCACCGGTTTGCTATAAACAAAGGATTAAACGTATCGTGTGGTAAAAGATATTTGTTTGCAAGAAAGTAAATAATGCTTGTAGAAAGTAAACGGTAATATGAATATAAAAGAATGGACCGGGGTCTATAGTTCACTAGAGATGTCTCTCCATAAAAATAAATAACATGCTGGGTAAACAAATTACAGTTGGGCAATTGACAGAATAAAGAATGCAAGCAATGCATGTACATGTCATGAGGATCACTATGAGATTCACTTGGGCATTACAACATAATACATAGACCGTAATCCAACTGCATCTGATGTGGACATGGCTACCTCGGATACAACCTTATTTCTTACTCACAAACATATTTGCCAGGTGATTTCTAGTACTAATAGTTTATTACACTATTATAATATCGAGGACAAAAATACTATACATTCCTTTATTATGTGCAGAATAACCGGCGATCTTTACAAACCACGAGTTAAGATGCGAAATTTACAAAAGCCACGTAGATGTGTATGCATACATGGAATATACGTTTGCATGTGCGGCTACACTTCCAAGCTAGTGCAAGACATGGAGCATCGATCCTTGCATATTGATTCATGGAGCAAAGCCACATACGTGAGGCCTAGGCCAAGCACTAATCAAGCACTAATCCATATTGCATGCACGTGGGGCCTACCTATCTATGCACCATATGTTGATCGATTCAGCTGGGAGCTGATCGTTTCAACTTGGACGGGCCACGCGAAGAATTCCAGGTGAAACGATCAGCTCCCAGCTGAATCGATCAACATATGGTGCATAGCCAGGTAGGCCCCATGTGCATGCAATATGGATTAGTGCTTGGCCTAGGCCTCACGTATGTGGCTTTGCTCCATGAATCAATATGCAAGGATCGATGCTCCATGTCTTGCACTAGCTTGGAAGTGTAGCCGCACATGCAAACGTATATTCCATGTATGCATACACATCTACGTGGCTTTTGTAAATTTCACATCTTAACTCGTGGTTTGTAAAGATCGCCGGTTATTCTGCACATAATAAAAGAATGTATAGTATTTTTGTCCTCGATATTATAATAGTGTAATAAACTATTAGTACTAGAAATCACCTGACAAATATGTTTGTGAGTAAGAAATAAGGTCGTATCCGAGGTAGCCATGTCCACATCAGCATCTATGACTAATAATCTACCCGCCGGATATCATCCGAACAACCGTTGAGTATTAAGTTGCAAGCAACAGATTGTCGCCTTAAGCAAAGCGTGTAATATAAACAATACAAATGTCCCTGAACACAAGATTGTTGTTTTCTCCCTAGTAGCAACAACACATCTACAACCTTAGAAGTTATTGTCACTCTCTCAGATTACCAGAGGCATGAACCCACTATCGAGCATAAATACTCCCTCTTGGGGTCACTAGCATCTACTCGGCCAAGATATCTACTAACAATGGAGAGCATGCAAGATCATAAACAACATAGAGATGATAAATCAATAAATCAACTTGATATAGTACTCAATATTCATCGGATCCCAACAAACACAACATGTAGAATTACATAACGATGATCTTGATCATGATAGGCAGCTCACAAGATCTAAACATGAAGCACATGGAGGAGAAGACATCCATCTAGCTACTGCTATGGACCCATAGTCCAAGGTAGACTACTCACACATCACTCCGGAGGCAGGCATGGTGATTCCCCTCTCCGGCAGCGTGCCGGAAAAGCTTCTGGACCCTCCTGATCTCGCATCGACGACGGCGAAGGCTTATAGTATGGATTCTAGAAAAGAGTTTGGGCCCCTAGGGTTTTCCACTTGAGGGGATTAAATAGGCGGAAGGGCGATGTCAGGAGGTGGACCAGGCGGTCACACCCCCTAGTGGCGCGGCCTAGGGGTGGCCCGTGCCACCACCAGGTGTGGTCGGCCCCTGGTCCGTCTCCTGCTCTCCTTTGGACTCCGTCTTCGTGTCAGGTAATTAGGGACTTCAGCTTTTGTTTCATCAAATTCTGAGAATATTTCCTGTGTAACTTTTCTAAAACACAAAAACAATAGAAAACAGGGAACTGGCATTGTGGCATCTTGTTAATAGGTTAGTTCTGGAAAATGCATAAAAATGCCACGAAGTGTAAACAAAACACAAAGAAAATGGTGTATAAACAAGCATGGAGCATCAAAAATTATAGATATGTTTGAGACGTATCAAGCATCCCCAAGCTTAACTCCTGCTCGTCCTCGAGTAGGTAAGATTTTTGAGGTGACATGCACCAACACAATCTTGATCAAAACGATGTAAAGCATTGAGTGCTGAGATCAAAGTACTCTAAACATGGGCATAAAAGATATAATCTTGACAATAGAACTTAGCAACCATGTTATAACATGAAAAGTAACACAAACAAAAGATCATGAGTAATCATACATTGAAAGTCAATTGTTTGTTTCGAGCATATAGAAAAACATAGCAAAGTGGTATTCAGCCTATCCCTCATGGAGTAGCAAAACATAATTGCATAGGACACCTTCAAGTTTAAGAGGGTGACTAGATACAAATAATTTGAGAACAAGCAATACCATAATCATGAATCAATCAATAATAAATTTTGGGACCATGCACATTATACTCAGAATGACAACTATGCTCTCTTAGATGGTGCATAAAGGTAGAAGGTGAAGACTCAACATAAAAGTAAAAGAAAGGCTGATATGGGCACGAAGGAGGAGGTGAAGCCCAATTTCAGGACTCCACCAAGATGAGGGAAGCTCGTTGCTGATTGGCACGCCAGGACGACCTACGATATGAAATAATTTAGTCTAAGGTTGTGTCCGCAATTTACATATCTACTTATGTTATTCCATGTGCTAGGTCATGTTATGGGCCACTTAGAATTATTTGTGTTTTGGGTTTGGGCTTGTCCAAGCCCAATAGTTTTCTGGACGTCTATATAAGGAGGCCAGCCGTCTAGGGTTTAGGGAGTTCAGTTGTTTAGTCTAAAACTATCATGTGCTCCACCGTGTATCATCCCTCTGGGGAAACGACGCTGCCGTGTTATCAAATAAAGATTGCTGCGAGGGTTCTTGTGGTATCAGATTACTGGGTTAATCACGGCGAGTATTTTCTGTTGATCTGCGGATTGTTCTTCCTCGATCAATTTTCAGATCGGCTGGTTTTGATTGGCAAATTGGCAAGGTGAGGTTGGCAGATTGTTCTTGGCGGATTGTTCTGCAAGATCTGATTGAGGCGTTCTCGGGGGCAGATCGATTGAAAGAAAGAGGAGAAAAAAAGAAGAAGAAGGGAGTTCGCCACCGCCAGACGGGCTATTCAGTTTGCGGTCACCAAGTTGTTTGGCACAGGCTCACAGGTGCCTTTCTTCGCTGCAATCACATCGCGGTACCGCAAGTTCATGGGGTCAATTACTGAGAGGGTCATTTCTGGGTCAAATTCGAATAGCCCAAATAATACCGGCTGAAATCGTTTGAACACAAATATCTCCGTTACGGTGACGACTCGGCGCTCCACTTGGCAGGATACCCCGTTATTGCTTTGCCACTGTGGCTGCCAAGTGGTGTACCTCATCCATGTAACCTTTCTCTTCTCCCCCCATTGTTCTTCAAGCTCCTGGTCCCGCTCGCCTACCGAGATCTTAGAGTACCACAGCACTGCTGGCGCCGCGCAGGGGACATGGCCTCAAGGTTGAAAGTGGGTTCTCCTCGCTGCGGATCTGGCAAGATCGGGATCGGGAACTGGGAAGATCTGGAGGAGGTTGTTCTCGTGCTGGAGAAGTTGGGGCGGAAGCCAGTGATCATGCGGAGGTTGTTCTCGTACTGGAGAAATGGAGGTTGTTCTCAGCCTTCCATCAATTCCAGCAGCTCTAAGAGAAATGGAGAAGTAACAGGTATGCAAAATCTGAATTCTCTCTGAATTTGAATATATACGATGAATACTCTCTGAATATGCACATATAACGCTGGATTCTATTATGTTGCTCTTGCTCTCTGGTGAATTACAGATTATCATGTTCCAGGACAGCATCATCCTCTTGCTCTACTATGTCCTGAACTTAGTTATGATCATCAACCTTTATGTCAACTGTAGCATTACAAATGTGATTATCTGCGGCATATTTTTGCCAAGTATCCTCATCCGCTTCTCCTTCTTGACAAGTAGACTGTTCTGCTTCCGGTTGTGTTTCTTGTCCTGTTCTATGACTTGTATGAATATCTACTGGTGGTTATGGTTCTTGAGTAGTTCCATGATTTCTGTGAAATATTACTGGACAGCAATTCCTTGAACATTTCTCTCATTTCTCTGATGTGATCCAGTAGATATTATGTTGCCAAGTAGATGGTCAGTCTGACAGCTGGCTCATGTTCCCTTCCATGCTTGAGCAAATCACTTCTCAAACATTGCACAAAATTTGTGTGATCAGCATATAGGTTCAGTACTGTCAACTATCAGTTGATGTCAACTATGTGTGTATCATTAACTAATTTACTATTTTCTGATGCTGGAGTACTTAGATCATGTCAATTTAGCAAATCCACCAACTGAACATCAATGCTTTGCACGAAAACTAACACATAAAAATCAACAAAAATGGTGCATTTTCTGAATCTTGCAAATCCACCAACTGAACATCAATGCTTTGCACTTTCTGAATCTTGCAAGATCATGTCAATTTAGCAAATCCACCAACTGAACATCAATGCTTTGCACGAAAACTAACACATAAAAATGGTGCATTTTCTGAATCTTGCAAAGAACAGAGGGAACATGACAGCTTCCAGAGAAGGCTAGAGGGGGAATTGGCAGTACCTAGCTTTTAAGTAACAGCAAAATACAGATAATCATAACACAACAAAATATGTCAATATAGCAAATCCAAACAACAGAAGATTATTCCATTGCTTGGTCATACAGATAAACATAACACAACAAAATATGTCTGTTACAAGCAGATAATCAATCACAGAGGCATTACACATCATCATACTAGTGTTCGTTAACTAAAGTATAAAAGTAGAACACTTCAAGGTAACTAGTCTTCTGGCTATTCCCAACGATGAGTTGGGGGAGCCCCAGGCATTGTTGGGAAGATCCACATTGGCGCATCCCACTCATTGTAATAAGTGGGTCCGTATATCAGTTGTGATCCTATTGCCGGAGCTCCTCCATTGATGTGTATACGGCTCCAATCTGGCACTGGCCTCTGGGTGTAGGGATAGGCTCGATGGTATGCAACAAACACACAGTCTTCTTGTAACAAGGACATGCCTTGTCCAGCAGATGAACCAGCCTTTGCAACATCATAACAGGGTTCTCGGTGGAAGATTGAGTTGTTGATTCCAAGAAATACTGAAAGCCTGTGCAGATGCTCCTGCCTGATCCACACTGGACCATCAACAAGATCTTCTACTTCTGGGTGAAGATTAAAGGGATGCCTTGCGAAAACGTGGCACCGTAGACTAGGATAAGTGCTCAACCGTATCCCATCTTCAAACTGTGCAGGAGCATTGCTGTTTCTATCACCATCTATCTGAATCCAAAGTAGATCGAAATTGCCATAATGGTAGGTATTGGATGCCAAGAACCAGGTAGTTTGTGAATTAAGCACTACAACTTCTTCAACGTCTTCATCTGGATCGGTAGGAAATGCATCTCCTTAAACCACATCACCAACAACTGCAGCGGCTTGAGCCGCATCGCTAGCAACTGCAACGGCTTGAGCCGCATCGCCAGCAACTGCAGCGCCTTCGGCTGCATCCCCTGCAACTGGATCCTCGATGTTCGGGGCAAGTATTAGACGCGGGCCTTCATCTGTGCCTGCGTACGAAAGAAGATAAGCCACAATACAACAATGCAGTAAGCATGTAGAACTACCTGTAAATTTAGATAGGAAGAGGGCATAACTCACCCCAAGTATGTGGTTCCCAAACCAGAACATCTCCTCGTGGTTCTGTAACCGTGTACACGCAGAACAAATCTGTCCGATCACCGAATAGATGAATTGCACAGGCGTCGACATACCTGCGAGGTGCAAGGTGGTAATTTTTGAGGATGACCCAGCCATTGTCTTGGTGACTGTCTACATAGGTGATCAGTTTGTCAAAGATCACGATTGCTTCATAATGCCACTGATCACTGCATTTTTCCTTGTAAGGGGTCTTGGTAATATGTATCTTCAGAAGCTGTATCTCACACTGCTTGTACGAAAACATGCATGTTCGAAACCTGGGGAAAACTCCAATATGAGCCAGTAATGGGAGAGGCAGAGTCACTTCTCTCTACATGTGGCGGATCTTCAGGAGGCCGTTATTAATGAGTGATGCCATCCAGTCACCGTGACTTCCTACCCAATGCCCTCTTCCATCGGAGTCATTGCAATGCATGTGTGCTTTAAGCGTCTTCTTGTTTAACGGCATAAAGAGGGCATCAATGCCCTGCAATTGAATTTGTTTGGAAACTTTGTAAAAATTAAGGTGTTCCACAGAAGGAAAAGTTTGCTTGAATAGATGGAAAACTATATAGGTAAACCGTTACAAAAAGAGCGATCGTGGGTAGAGTAACAGTTGTACATCATTATTCCAATTTTTGGTATTTAAAAAGTCATTGCATGGTATTCGACAGAATGCTCACTGGATTGCAAGAACATTGTTTGGTAAAAAAATGCCAAAAAATGCTGTGCCTACCAGATGTTCGACAGAAGGATAACTATGCTTGAATATATCATAAACACATACAAGATGGAAAACTAAGTCCGTAAACCGAAACCCTAAAAGGCGTCATGGGCGGAGTAACTTTATTTTTCGGAAATATTGTATCTAAAAAGTCGATGCATGCAAGGTGTTCGACAGAGAGATCAGTGGATTGCAAGAACATAAATAGACAGGAGATCAATATATATAACAGAATACTGAATCTAGTTACTCTTACTTGTGCATCGCTATCATATGGCCACGAGGATTCGTCGGTGTGGAGCAGGCCCGGTGCATCAAGCGGTAGATTTGGGGTCCCTCGAATGGCACGACGCATGCCAACCATGCCGACCGCAAGGCGAGCAGCGCTTAAGATATCGACCCGCTTGACTATGTTCTCAACCGATGGGTAATGGAGATTACCCCACCCCATGGATTCGTGGTAACGATCAGCAATGGGCTCTTTTGGAGTCAAACGCTGACGCTTCCCCCCCGGGGGTTCATCCCACCCAGACCCAGACATGACCTGTGCCAGCAAATGCGGGCGGCAGCGACGTGATGGAAAGAGAAGCGGCGATGTGATGGAATGGAAACGAGAGGGCGCAGCGGTGTTGTGGAGAAGATAGGGAATGAGGCGATGAACTGCCTAGCGCAGGGTAATAAGTGGAAGTTGGCGTTGGGAAGGGGAGGGGGGCGGCGGTGGTTCACTGTACAAGGAGTGGAAATAATATTTTATCTCCACCGTGGGCCCTCATTGCAGCAGGCTTCCTGCCCGCCAGTGCAACCCCGTACAAGGCATGCGCACGCAGTTCAAAAATTAGTTTGATGTCCATCTTTCTCCAACAAATTATGCCATAAAATTTGTATTTTAAAGTTTCAAAAAATTTCAAAACAAAATTCTTGTGATAGGCATTGTTGAATGCTATAAACCGGTACAAATCTCAATATGAAAGACTTTATATTCTATTCTACACAAAAAGAAAAAATTGACATATTATATAGTAAATAGTACACAATTGAACACTATATAATTTTATTAGATTTTACCATTTTTGTGTAGCCTAGAATATAAAGAATTTCATATTGAAATTAGTACCGGTTTGTAGCATTCAACATTGCCTATCACAAAAAAGACAAATTCCTAAGAAAAAGATGTACTTTATAACTACTATTTTAATACTATTTACATTCACAAATTTATCTTCTTATATCTTCCAAAATACAACATATCTTTCTATGTATTTAACGCCAATTTTTTTGAATACATAGAAGTTTGAGAATTTGAACTTTTAAAAATTCTGAAAGTGTATGGAGCATCGGTGCCCATTTGCACCAAATCCCTTGTCGAATCCAATGATACAGCTTTTATGAACTTTTCAAAATTCTGAAAGTGTTGGGAGTGTACTATTTTACAAGGTGCACACGACGGGCGCGTGCAGATTCTCTGACTTGCGAAGCGTGACTTGAGAGCCATTGACAGATGGGTCCCCCATGTGATGGGGCCCGCGTGCAGTGAGGGCAAGTCAGAGACAAGTTAGAGTGGGCAAGTCAGGGCCTCGCTCTGGACATCAACGACACTCATGCGGCATGTATGGGCATCTCCGGCAGAGCGCGCACAGAGCGCGCTCTGAACATCAACGGAAGGCATGACCGCGCTCTGGGCATCTCCGGCCCCTTATACAGATACACTTCAGTACATAGGGAAAACACACTTACTAAATTATATATAAGGATGGTCCTCGGACACTTACATATATAGGTGGAACGAGCAGTACATGAATCTAGTATGGCATTATGAGGTTTGGAGGGGAAGGAAGCAGGCATCTTCTCATGATACTAATTCTACAATACATGTCGTAGCATACATACGCATCCTTTGCTGCGTAGTGGATCTGCTCCGGCTGAAGTTCCCAAAGATGCCAGGTGTCGTGCAGTTTCTTCTTGCAGAACTCCTCCTTGTAGTCTTTGAAGGTGCGGTCGATGATTAGAGATGTCATCTTGGCCGCGCTGGTCTGGGATTGGCCCGGGACCTTGAAGTGATCTTGTAAGTCCACGTGGTTTGGTATGCGGGCGCCCAGGGCTTCAAGCTTGCTGGTGTCTTGGCGCTTGTCCACAGATGCGAAGGAAATGTTGGGGCGGTTGAGGAACTGTATGAGCTGAGGACAGTTCCTTGTTGCCACGGATTCGTGCTAGAGTAGGCAATGATCGTGCATGCACAGTTGCAGGAGGGCGGCGCGGGTAGGCTTGGTGATGGTGTACTCGAGGTCGAGGCCGACGATTGGCTGTTGGTCCCGCTCGCCGAGCCAACACTCAAACATGGCGATGAACTTGGCCGCCTCTCTCGGGTCGGTTGTGTGCATCACCGTGAGGGCGGTGTCACCTTGAGCAGGGACCTTGTGGTAGTCGGTGAAGACATTGCCGTAGATCTCCATGACGGTCGCGGCGCAAGGAGTGGGAGTGGAGGGGGAAGGGGGTTATCTCTAGAGAAGAGGAAGTTGGGGATCCAATTGTTTTCCAGGCCGCGAGATCGTGGGATAAATAGTGCGCGACGGGTCGCTGGCACGCCGCATAAGTAAATGCAGTCTAGCGCTATGGAAGTTGAACCCCCCACGCGAGCCCCCGTCGCTTCGTTTATGAGAGAAGAGGAAGTTGGGGATCCAATTGTTTTGCAGGCACACCGCGGTAAATGCCAGTCTAGCGCTTTGGAAATTGAACCAGTCGCTTCGTTTCATTTCTGAGAGAGCGCTAGACCGACGTGTCACCGCGGGCCCCGATACTCTGGCCCACTTGTAAGTGAGAGGCTGCTATCGTGGGTAAGGATGTATGTAAGTTTACCGCTAGGTAGCAATTAAAGAGTCTCGTTGTTGGGTCCCCTCGTTGTTTGACTACAGGCATCAGAGCGACAGTCTGAAAAAGGAGATAGCATGCAAGGGGGGAATAAATCCGCTCTCGTCTGACACGCGGAAGGAATAGAGAACAAAATCTTACCATTGAAATGCTTCTCATCGAGGTCACCTGCTCCATGAGCCAAACGAGTGAGACAAACTAGTCCAGGTTTAGCATCCGAAGCGTGTGGGGACCCACTTGTCTGGGTAAGGTTTGGTCCGACGTGTGTCTAGGGCCCCAGTTGTCAATAGTGTTCCGGGCCTTCATGGGGCCACATGTCATTAGGGTTAGGATTTGTTGCCAGTGGAAAAACCCAAGCAACTGACGCGTGGTAGCAAATTGTGCGTAGCAGCAGGATGAGAATTGACAGGGCAGCGAGATTTGACAGGGCCAGTAAATTGATGAGACACGCCGCAGTCTGACAAGGCGTGCTCAAGAGATCTTTGTAGCATCATCATCGCTCACTCTACTCTGGCGACTAGTTCAATAGATGGAGGAGTTCCCTTCCATGGGTAAACAAATAAATAAATGAAGGAAATTGCATAAACCACCAACTATTGCTGTCATCGTTGCACAAACTACTCACTTTACTTATTGTTTGCACAAACCACCAACTGTTCGTGTAATAGCTTGCAACTAGGTCTAAATCACAACTTAAGCGGATTAACAACACATCTAACGCCAGGGGCCCACTAGTCAGTGCTGATGTGGCATTGCATGTACACATGACATCATTTACCGTGTCTCAATCTTTATGAAAAATTTGAAAATTTCACACATTTTGACTGAATCTCACAGAAATTAATGAAACTTTCAAACAGCTAGTCCAAACTATTTCAAATGTTTTCAGATTAGTTAGTTCATATTGCATCCAATTCCTGAATTTTTTCTAAGTTCAAAATTTCACCAACTTCTGCTAAATCTCACATAAAGCGACAAAATTATCAAAACGCTAGCGCAAATTGCATCGAGCAAATAGCAGATAGCAAATAGTAAATAGTTCTAGCAAATAGTTTCGTGCTAATTGCATCAAGCAAATAGTAGATAGCAAATAGTTCTTAGCTACGGTAATCTCGTGATACCTCTACTGATGATCAGTTCATCTCAACATCTAACTCCTCATCTAACTCAGCATCATTTAGCTCCTCTTCGAACAATGGCTCCTCGATGATTGCCTTGATCCTTTTCACCTTGTCGGTTTGGGCGTTCCATCCCGCTCTGTTCAACATCCGTACAACATCATGTGCGCGCGTTAGCACCCGCTGCAACTTCCTTTTTTTCTCCATTTCATCCACATTTTTCTTCAGCATTTCCAAATTGTCCTTCAGCTGACCAGCTTCTTCCATCAGCACAGCCTTCTCGGCGCATAGAGCAGAATTCTTCTTCTCTAGCTCAGCTAGTTTAATTTTGTCAGCACTTCTTACAGTATTGCTAGAATGGTACAATCCCCATAGTCGTGATAGTGCATTCTTTAGTGTGTCTGGCCACTCTTGATCTACCCAAGAAACAAACCCACAGTTGTTCTCTTCCTATAGAAAAAGAAATGAAAAATGCTCATGCCATTGCGTAACATAAGATAGGACTCAATGTAGCAAGTAATTCATACGCAAGTACACATGAAAGAAGTAAGTGCAGCAAGATAATACTAAGTGTGCAGCAATTTAGTCATATGCATCAATTATTTAATTACTTGCAGCAAGTTAGTCATGTGCATGCAATTGCTTTTAATTACTATACCAAACAATAAACTGAAAAATCAAAGGGGAAATTGCAGCTTTCACCCTGCCCCTACGTAACACAAGATAGTACTCAGTGAAGCAAGTAATTTATACGCAAATACACATGAAAGATAGTACTAAGTGGCAAGATAGTAATCAGTGAAACAAGTAATTCGTAAGCAACCTACACACGAGTGGAATTACATGCCCACAAAATTGCAGTTCGATGTTTGAAGATAAAATCTCAAGCACGTAATCTTATCTGAACAAGGCAATAGATCAACTTAAACAAGGCAATATTATCTCCAACTGAACTAAACTTTGGTGCTTTTCCACTGCTAACGTTAACATAGAAGGACTCACATTCTGCAGTGAGCACTTGTAGAATTTTCGCCCCGTATCAGTCCCCTCGAAGGCGACGCACTTGAGCGGCTCAAGTTTGTGGACGCGACAAAGTTCTTCACAGCGCAATGCTAAACCGTGAAATGCGGGGTCTTCGCAGGTTCGCGGGGCATGATCCGCTTCCCTAGGGTCCTACACGTCCATGAGTTCCAGAGAAAATCAACGTTAACTTACGTAAAGCGACCGAATCGGATAGAAAATGGTCATTCACAGATCCGAAACCAAACACATAGCTTGAGGTCGTGCAGCTTACCCCGAGGGTCCTGGCGACCAAGGCGGTGGCTCGAACGAACATCGGCGAGGGCGGCAGCAGCGGACCAGGAAGAGGGGTAGATCCAGATCCTCCTCAGTGGGGGGTGGGGGCTGAGAAAGGGAGGAGAAGAGGACAGGGAAGGGAAGCGACTGCAGTCAATGATACTTGTGCATTTTCCATTGTCTGAGTGGCTAAAAGGGGCATCCTGACAGCATCATGTGCATCCGTCACCAGCTTGGATATGCACTGTTCGGCCTGCTGCCATATAATGAATTATTTTTGCCCTAAATCCTTTTTAATCCAATTTTGCATTGGGGCTACAAGAAATGCACACCAGAAAAATTGGGGAAAAATACAGGGAGGTCCCCTGGGGGTGTGGGACCCTAGAAC
>QXEO01001021.1:0-131331 GCA_007115705.1 Dactylis glomerata | reverse complement strand
CAAACATGTACTGAGTTTCAAGGGCCTTGTAATCACCCCGGAAACCCAAGACTGTGGGCAATAGCTCATGAAAACGGCCAGAAACTCAAAAACGACGAGTTTTTGGTCATGCCTCTCAAACATAGACTGAGTGTCATTGGCCTTGTAAATCACCGCGGAAACCCAAAACTGTGGACAATAGCTCACGAAAATGGCCATAAATGCAAAAACGATGAGTTTTGACTCATGCCTCCCAAACATGTATTGAGTGTCATGGGCGTTGTAAATCACCCCGGAAACCCAAGACTGTGGGCAATAGCTCATGAAAACGGCCAGAAACACAAAACGACGAGTTTTTGGTCATGCCTCTCAACATGTACTGAGTGTCATGGGCCTTGTAAATCACCCTAGAAACCCAAAACTGTGGGCAATAGCTCATGAAAATGGTCCTAAAACGTAAAAATGATAAGTTTTTGGTCATGCCTCTCAAACATGTACTGAGTGTCATGGGCCTTGTAAATCACCCCGAAAACCCAAGACTGTGGGCAATAGCTCACGAAAAAGCAAAAATGCAAAAACGACGAGTTTTTGGTCATGCCTCTCAAACATGTACTGAGTGTCATAGGCCTTGTAAATCACCTCAGAACCCCAAAAATGTGGGCAATAGCTCAAGAAAACGTCATAAATGCAAGAACGACTAGTTTTTGGTCATGCCTCTCAAACATGTACTGAGTGTCATAGGCCTTGTAAATCACCCCCGGAAACCCAAAACTGTGGACCATAGCTCACAAAAACGGCCCTATACGTTACAAAACGACAAGTTTTTGGGCATGCCTCTCAAACATGTACTGAGTGTCATCGGCCTTGTAAGACACCCCGGAACCCCAAAACTGTGGGCATAGCTCACAAAAACGGCCATAAACGCAAAAACGATGAGTTTTTTGGTCATGCCTCTCAAACTATCTACGGATATCATGGCCTTGTAAATCACCGGAACCCCAAAACTGTGGGCAATAGCTCACGAAAACAGCCATAAACACAAAAACGACAAGTTTTGGGGACATGCCTCTCAAACATGTAGTGTGTCATGGGTCTTGTAAATCACCTCGGAAACCTAAAACCAGTGGGCAATAGCTCATGAAAATGGCCCGAAAATGTAAAAATGACAACTTTTTGGTCATGCCTCTCAAACTTGTACTGAGTGTCATGGGCCATGTAAATCCCGCCCCATAACCCCAAACAGTGGGCAATAGCTCACAAAAACGGCCATAAACGCAAAAACGACAAGTTTTTTGCCATGCCTGTCAAGCATGTACTAAGTGTCTTGGGCCTTCAAAATCACCCCGAAAACCCAAAACTGTGGACAATAGCTCACGAAACGGCCCAAAAACATAAAAACGATGGGTTTTTGGTCATACCTCTCAAACATTTAGTGAGTGTCATGGGCCTTGTAAATCACCTCGGAAACCCAAAACAGTGGGCAATAGCTCATGAAAACGGCCAGAAACGCAAAAACGACAAGTTTTTGGTCATGCCTCTCAAACATGTACTGAGTGTCATGGGTCTTGTAAATCACCTCGGAACCCCAAAACTGTGGGCAATAGCTCACGAAAACAGCCATAAACACAAATACGATGAGTTTTTGGTCATGCCTCTCAAACATGTACTGAGTGTCATAGGCCTTGTAAATCACCCCAGAAACCCAAAACTATGGGCAATAGCTCATGAAAATGGCCCTATAACATAGAAACGGCAAGTTTTTGGGCATGCCTCTCAAACATGTACTTAGTGTCATGGGCCTTGTAAATCACCACAAAAACCCAAGACTGTGGGCAATAGCTCACGAAAATGGCCAAAAACGTAAAAACGACGAGTTTTTGGTCATGCCTCTCAAACATGTACTCAAAGTCATGGGCCTTGTAAATCACCTCGGAACCCCAAAACTGTGGGCAATAGCTCACGAAAACGGCCATAAACGCAAAACGACGAGTTTTTGGTCATGCCTCTCAAACATGTACTGAGTGTCATAGGCCTTGTAAATCACCCCGGAAACCCAAAACTGTGGGCAATATATAGGTCATGAAAATGGCCCTATAACATAAAAACGGCAAGTTTCTGGTCATGCTTCCCAAACATGTATTGAGTGTCATGGGCCTTGTAAATCACCATGAAACCCAAGACTGTGGGCAATAGCTCACGAAAACATCGAAAAACGCAAAAATGACAAGTTTTTGGTCATGCCTCTCAAACATGTATTGAGTGTCATGGGCCTTGTAAATCACCTCAGAACCCCAAAACTGTGGGCAATAGCTCAAGAAAACGGTCATAAACGCAAGAACGACTAGTTTTTGGTCATGCCTCTCAAACATGTACTGAGTGTCATAGGCCTTGTAAATCACCCCGGAAACCCAAAACTGTGGACAATAGCTCACAAAAACGGCAATAAATGCAAAAACGATGAGTTTTTGGTCATGCCTCTCAAACATGTACTGAGTGTCATTGGCCTTGTAAATCACCCTGGAACCCCAAAACTGTGGGCAATAGCTCAGGAAAACGGCCATAAACACAAAAACGACAAGTTTTGGGACATGCCTCTCAAACATGTAGTGTGTCATTGGTCTTGTAAATCACCTCGAAATCCCAAAACAGTGGGCAATAGCTCATGAAAATGGCCCGAAAATGTAAAAACGACAACTTTTTGGTCATGCCTCTCAAACATGTACTAAGTGTCATGGGCCATGTAAATCCCCCCCCCCATAACCCTAAAATAGTGGGCAATAGCTCACGAAAACGGCCATAAACGCAAAAACGACATGTTTTTTGCCATGCCTATCAAACATGTACTAAGTGTCACGGGCCTTCAAAATCACCCCGGAAACCCAAAACTGTGGACAATAGCTCACGAAACTGGCCCAAAAACATAAAAACGACGGGTTTTTGGTCATACCTCTCAAACATTTAGTGAGTGTCATGGGCCTTGTAAATCACCTCGGAAACCCAAAACAGTGGGCAATAGCTCATGAAAACAGCACTAAAACGCAAAAACGGTGAGTTTTTGGTCATGCCTCTCAAACATGTACTAAGTATCATGGGCCATGTAAATCACCCAGAACCCCAAAACAGTGGGCAATAGCTCGCAAAAACGGCCATAAACGCAAAAACAACGAGTTTTTAATCATGCATGTCAAACAAGTACTAAGTGTCATGGGCTTGAAAATCACCCTGAAAACCCAAAACTGTGGACTATAGCTCACGAAAACGGCCCGAAAATGTAAAAACAACAAGTTTTTGGTCATGCCTCTCAAACATGTACTGTGTCATGGGCCATGTAAATCCCCCTAGAACGCCAAAACAGTGGGAAATAGCTCACAAAAATAGCCATAAACGCAAAAACGACGAGTTTTTGGTCATGCCTGTCAAACATGTACTAAGTGTCATGGACCTTGAAAATCACCCCAAAAGCCCAAAATTGTGGACAATAGCTCACGAAATGGCCCAGAAAGTAAAAATGATGAGTTTTTGTTCATACCTCTCAAACATAGACTGGGTGTCATGGGCCTTGTAAATCACCGCAGAAACCCAAAACTATGCACAATAGCTCACGAAAACGGCCCTAAAATGTAAAAACGACGAGTTTTTGGTCATGCCTCTCAAACATGTATAGATTGTCATATTCCTTGTAAATTGCCCCAGAACCCGAAAACAGTGGGCAATAGCTCACGAAAACGGCCATAAACGCAAGAAAAATGAGTTTTGGTCATGCGTGTCAAACATGTACTAACTTTCATGGGCCTTGAAAATCACCCCGGAATCCCAAAACTGTGGACACTAGCTCACGAAAACGGCCCGAAAACGTAAAAACGATGAGTTTTTGGTCATGCCTCTCAGACATAGACTGAGTGTCATGGGCCTTGTAAATCACTGTGGAAACAAAAAACTGTGGACAATAGCTCACGAAAACGGCCATAAGTGCAAAAACGATGAGTTTTGAGTCATGCCTCCCAAACATGTACTGAGTTTCAAGGGCCTTGTAAATCACCCCGGAAACCCAAGACTGTGGGCAATAGCTCATGAAAACGGCCAGAAACTCAAAAACGACGAGTTTTTGGTCATGCCTCTCAAACATAGACTGAGTGTCATTGGCCTTGTAAATCACCGCGGAAACCCAAAACTGTGGACAATAGCTCACGAAAATGGCCATAAATGCAAAAACGATGAGTTTTGACTCATGCCTCCCAAACATGTATTGAGTGTCATGGGCGTTGTAAATCACCCCGGAAACCCAAGACTGTGGGCAATAGCTCATGAAAACGGCCAGAAACACAAAAACGACGAGTTTTTGGTCATGCCTCTCAAACATGTACTGAGTGTCATGGGCCTTGTAAATCACCCTAGAAACCCAAAACTGTGGGCAATAGCTCATGAAAATGGTCCTAAAACGTAAAAATGATAAGTTTTTGGTCATGCCTCTCAAACATGTACTGAGTGTCATGGGCCGTGTAAATCACCCCAGAAACCCAAGACTGTGGGCAAAAGCTCACGAAAACAGCGAAAAATGCAAAAACGACGAGTTTTTGGTCATGCCTCTCAAACATGTACTGAGTGTCATAGGCCTTGTAAATCACCTCAGAACCCCAAAACCGTGGGCAATAGCTCAAGAAAATGGTCACAAACGCAAGAACGACTAGTTTTTGGTCATGCCTCTCAAACATGTACTGAGTGTCATAGGCCTTATAAATCACCCCGGAAACCCAAAACTGTGGACAATAGCTCACAAAAATGGCCCTATAACGTTAAAACGACAAGTTTTTGGGCATGCCTCCCAAACATGTACTGAGTGTCATCGGCCTTGTAAGACACACCGGAACCCCAAAACTGTGGGCAATAGCTCACGAAAACAGCCATAAACACAAAAACGACAAGTTTTGGGACATGCCTCTCAAACATGTAGTGTGTCATGGGTCTTGTAAATCACCTCGGAAACCCAAAACAGTGGGCAATAGCTCATGAAAATGGCCCGAAAATGTAAAAATGACAACTTTTTGGTCATGCCTCTCAAACTTGTACTGAGTGTCATGGGCCATGTAAATCCCCCCCATAACCCCAAAACAGTGGGCAATAGCTCACAAAAACAGCCATAAACGCAAAAACGACAAGTTTTTTGCCATGCCTGTCAAACATGTACTAAGTGTCATGGGTCTTCAAAATCACCCCGGAAACCCAAAACTGTGGACAATAGCTCACAAAACGGCCCAAAAACGTAAAAACGATGGGTTTTTGGTCATACCTCTCAAACATTTAGTGAGTGTCATGGGCCTTGTAAATCACCTCGGAAACCCAAAACAGTGGGCAATAGCTCATGAAAACGACCCTAAAACGCAAAAACGGCGAGTTTTTGGTCATGCCTCTCAAACATGTACTAAGTATCATGGGCCATGTAAATCACCTAGAACCCCAAAACAGTGGGCAATAGCTCGCAAAAATGGCCATAAACGCAAAAACGACAAGTTTTTGGTCATGCATGTCAAACAAGTACTAAGTGTCATGGGCTTGAAAATCACCCTGAAAACCCAAAACTGTGGACTATATCTCACGAAAACGGCCCGAAAATGTAAAAACGACAAGTTTTTGGTCATGCCTCTCAAACATGTACTGAGTGTCATGGGCCATGTAAATCCCCCTAGAACCCCAAAACAGTGGGAAATAGCTCACAAAAACAGCCATAAACGCAAAAACGACGAGTTTTTGGTCATGCCTGTCAAACATGTACTAAGTGTCATGGACCTTGAAAATCACCCCAAAAGCCCAAAATTGTGGACAATAGCTCACGAAATGGCCCAAAAAGTAAAAACGATGAGTTTTTGTTCATACCTCTCAAACATAGACTGGGTGTCATGGGCCTTGTAAGTCACCACAGAAACCCAAAACTATGCACAATAGCTCACGAAAACAGCCCTAAAATGTAAAAACGACGAGTTTTTGGTCATGCCTCTCAAACATGTATAGATTGTCATATTCCTTGGAAATTGCCCCAGAACCCGAAAACAGTGGGCAATAGCTCACGAAAACGGCCATAAACGCAAGAAAAATGAGTTTTTGGTCATGCGTGTCAAACATGTACTAACTTTCATGGGCCTTGAAAATCACCCCGGAATCCCAAAACTGTGGACACTAGCTCACGAAAACGGCCTGAAAACATAAAAACGATGAGTTTTTGGTCATGCCTCTCAGACATAGACTAAGTGTCATGGGCCTTGTAAATCACTGTGGAAACACAAAACTGTGGACAATAGCTCACGAAAACGGCCATAAGTGCAAAAACGATGAGTTTTGAGTCATGCCTCCCAAACATGTACTGAGTTTCAGGGGCCTTGTAAATCACCCCGGAAACCCAAGACTATGGGCAATAGCTCATGAAAACGGCCAGAAACTCAAAAACGACGAGTTTTTGGTCATGCCTCTCAAATATAGACTGAGTGTCATTGGCCTTGTAAATCACCGCGGAAACCCAAAACTGTGGACAATAGCTCACGAAAACGGCCATAAATGCAAAAACGATGAGTTTTGAGTCATGCCTCCCAAACATGTATTGAGTGTCATGGGCCTTGTAAATCACCCCGGAAACCCAAGACTGTGGGCAATAGCTCATGAAAACGGCCAGAAACACAAAAACGACGAGTTTTTGGTCATGCCTCTCAAACATGTACTGAGTGTCATGGGCCTTGTAAATCACCCTAGAACCCCAAAACAGTGGGAAATAGCTCACAAAAATAGCCATAAACGCAAAAACGACGGGTTTTTGGTCATGCCTGTCAAACATGTACTAAGTGTCATGGACCTTGAAAATCACCCCAAAAGCCCAAAATTGTGGACAATAGCTCACGAAATGGCCCAAAAAGTAAAAACGATGAGTTTTTGTTCATACCTCTCAAACATAGACTGGGTGTCATGGGCCTTGTAAATCACCTCAGAAACCCAAAACTATGCACAATAGCTCATGAAAATGGCCCTAAAATGTAAAAACGACGAGTTTTTGGTCATGCCTCTCAAACATGTATAGATTGTCATATTCCTTGTAAATTGCCCCAGAACCCGAAAACAGTGGGCAATAGCTCACGAAAACGGCCATAAACGCAAGAAAAATGAGTTTTTGGTCATGCGTGTCAAACATGTACTAACTTTCATGGGCCTTGAAAATCACCCCGGAATCCCAAAACTATGGACACTAGCTCACGAAAACGGCCCGAAAACGTAAAAATGATGAGTTTTTGGTCATCCCTCTCAGACATAGACTGAGTGTCATGGGCCTTGTAAATCACTGTGGAAACACAAAACTGTGGACAATAGCTCACGAAAACGGCCATAAGTGCAAAAACGATGAGTTTTGAGTCATGCCTCCCAAACATGTACTGAGTTTCAAGGGCCTTGTAAATCACCCCGGAAACCCAAGACTGTGGGCAATAGCTCATGAAAACGGCCAGAAACACAAAAACGACGAGTTTTTGGTCATGCCTCTCAAACATAGACTGAGTGTCATTGGCCTTGTAAATCACCGCGGAAACCCAAAACTGTGGACAATAGCTCACAAAAACGTCCATAAATGCAAAAACGATGAGTTTTGAGTCATGCCTCCCAAACATGTATTGAGTGTCATGGGCCTTGTAAATCACCTCGGAAACCCAAGACTGTGGGCAATAGCTCATGAAAACGGCCAGAAACACAAAAACAACGAGTTTTTGGTCATGCCTCTCAAACATGTACTGAGTGTCATGGGCCTTGTAAATCACCCTAGAAACCCAAAACTGTGGGCAATAGCTCATGAAAATGGTCCTAAAACGTAAAAATGATAAGTTTTTGGTCATGCCTCTCAAACATGTACTGAGTGTCATGGGCCTTGTAAATCACCCCTAGAAACCCAAGACTGTGGGCAATAGCTCACGAAAACAGCGAAAAATGCAAAAACGACGAGTTTTTGGTCATGCCTCTCAAACATGTACTGAGTGTCATAGGCCTTGTAAATCACCTCAGAACCCCAAAACTGTGGGCAATAGCTCAAGAAAACGGTCATAAATGCAAGAACGACTAGTTTTTGGTCATGCCTCTCAAACATGTACTGAGTGTCATAGGCCTTGTAAATCACCCCGAAAACCCAAAACTGTGGACAATAGCTCATAAAAACGGCCATAAATGCAAAAACGATGAGTTTTGAGTCATGCCTCCCAAACATGTATTGAGTGTCATGGGCCTTGTAAATCACCCCGGAAACCCAAGACTGTGGGCAATAGCTCATGAAAACGGCCAGAAACACAAAAACGACGAGTTTTTGGTCATGCCTGTCAAACATGTACTGAGTGTCATGGGCCTTGTAAATCACCCTAGAACCCCAAAACAGTGGGAAATAGCTCACAAAAACAGCCATAAACGCAAAAAACGACGAGTTTTTGGTCATGCCTGTCAAACATGTACTAAGTGTCATGGACCTTGAAAATCACCCCAAAAGCCCAAATTGTGGACAATAGCTCACGAAATGGCCCAAAAAGTAAAAACGATGAGTTTTTGTTCATACCTCTCAAACATAGACTGGGTGTCATGGGCCTTGTAAATCACCTCAGAAACCCAAAACTATGCACAATAGCTCACGAAAATGGCCCTAAAATGTAAAAACGACGAGTTTTTGGTCATGCCTCTCAAACATGTATAGATTGTCATATTCCTTGTAAATTGCCCCAGAACCCGAAAACAGTGGGCAATAGCTCACGAAAACGGCCATAAACGCAAGAAAAATGAGTTTTTGGTCATGCGTGTCAAACATGTACTAACTTTCATGGGCCTTGAAAATCACCCCAGAATCCCAAAACTGTGGACACTAGCTCACGAAAACGGCCCGAAAACATAAAAACGATGAGTTTTTGGTCATGCCTCTCAGACATAGACTGAGTGTCATGGGCCTTGTAAATCACTGTGGAAACACAAAACTGTGGACAATAGCTCACGAAAACGGCCATAAGTGCAAAAACGATGAGTTTTGAGTCATGCCTCCCAAACATGTACTGAGTTTCAGGGGCCTTGTAAATCACCCCGAAAACCCAAGACTATGGGCAATAGCTCATGAAAACGGCCAGAAACTCAAAAACGACGAGTTTTTGGTCATGCCTCTCAAATATAGACTGAGTGTCATTGGCCTTGTAAATCACCGCGGAAACCCAAAACTGTGGACAATAGCTCACGAAAACGGCCATAAATGCAAAAACGATGAGTTTTGAGTCATGCCTCCCAAACATGTATTGAGTGTCATGGGCCTTGTAAATCACCCCAGAAACCCAAGACTGTGGGCAATAGCTCATGAAAACGGCCAGAAACACAAAAACGACGAGTTTTTGGTCATGCCTCTCAAACATGTACTGAGTGTCATGGGCCTTGTAAATCACCCTAGAACCCCAAAACAGTGGGAAATAGCTCACAAAAATAGCCATAAACGCAAAAACGACGGGTTTTTGGTCATGCCTGTCAAACATGTACTAAGTGTCATGGACCTTGAAAATCACCCCAAAAGCCCAAAATTGTGGACAATAGCTCACGAAATGGCCCAAAAAGTAAAAACGATGAGTTTTTGTTCATACCTCTCAAACATAGACTGGGTGTCATGGGCCTTGTAAATCACCTCAGAAACCCAAAACTATTCACAATAGCTCATGAAAATGGCCCTAAAATGTAAAAACGACGAGTTTTTGGTCATGCCTCTCAAACATGTATAGATTGTCATATTCCTTGTAAATTGCCCCAGAACCCGAAAACAGTGGGCAATAGCTCACGAAAACGGCCATAAACGCAAGAAAAATGAGTTTTTGGTCATGCGTGTCAAACATGTACTAACTTTCATGGGCCTTGAAAATCACCCCGGAATCCCAAAACTATGGACACTAGCTCACGAAAACGGCCCGAAAACGTAAAAATGATGAGTTTTTGGTCATCCCTCTCAGACATAGACTGAGTGTCATGGGCCTTGTAAATCACTGTGGAAACACAAAACTGTGGACAATAGCTCACGAAAACGGCCATAAGTGCAAAAACGATGAGTTTTGAGTCATGCCTCCCAAACATGTACTGAGTTTCAAGGGCCTTGTAAATCACCCCGGAAACCCAAGACTGTGGGCAATAGCTCATGAAAACGGCCAGAAACACAAAAACGACGAGTTTTTGGTCATGCCTCTCAAACATAGACTGAGTGTCATTGGCCTTGTAAATCACCGCGGAAACCCAAAACTGTGGACAATAGCTCACAAAAACGTCCATAAATGCAAAAACGATGAGTCTTGAGTCATGCCTCCCAAACATGTATTGAGTGTCATGGGCCTTGTAAATCACCCCGGAAACCCAAGACTGTGGGCAATAGCTCATGAAAACGGCCAGAAACACAAAAACGACGAGTTTTTGGTCATGCCTCTCAAACATGTACTGAGTGTCATGGGCCTTGTAAATCACCCTAGAATCCCAAAACTGTGGGCAATAGCTCATGAAAATGGTCCTAAAACGTAAAAATGATAAGTTTTTGGTCATGCCTCTCAAACATGTACTGAGTGTCATGGGCCTTGTAAATCACCCCTAGAAACCCAAGACTGTGGGCAATAGCTCACGAAAACAGCGAAAAATGCAAAAACGACGAGTTTTTGGTCATGCCTCTCAAACATGTACTGAGTGTCATAGGCCTTGTAAATCACCTCAGAACCCCAAAACTGTGGGCAATAGCTCAAGAAAACGGTCATAAATGCAAGAACGACTAGTTTTTGGTCATGCCTCTCAAACATGTACTGAGTGTCATAGGCCTTGTAAATCACCCCGGAAACCCAAAACTGTGGACAATAGCTCACAAAAACGGCCATAAATGCAAAAACGATGAGTTTTGAGTCATGCCTCCCAAACATGTATTGAGTGTCATGGGCCTTGTAAATCACCCCGGAAACCCAAGACTGTGGGCAATAGCTCATGAAAACGGCCAGAAACACAAAAACGACGAGTTTTTGGTCATGCCTGTCAAACATGTACTGAGTGTCATGGGCCTTGTAAATCACCCTAGAACCCCAAAACAGTGGGAAATAGCTCACAAAAACAGCCATAAACGCAAAAACGACGAGTTTTTGGTCATGCCTGTCAAACATGTACTAAGTGTCATGGACCTTGAAAATCACCCCAAAAGCCCAAAATTGTGGACAATAGCTCACGAAATGGCCCAAAAAGTAAAAACGATGAGTTTTTGTTCATACCTCTCAAACATAGACTGGGTGTCATGGGCCTTGTAAATCACCTCAGAAACCCAAAACTATGCACAATAGCTCACGAAAATGGCCCTAAAATGTAAAAACGACAAGTTTTTGGTCATGCCTCTCAAACATGTATAGATTGTCATATTCCTTGTAAATTGCCCCAGAACCCGAAAACAGTGGGCAATAGCTCACGAAAACGGCCATAAACGCAAGAAAAATGAGTTTTTGGTCATGCGTGTCAAACATGTACTAACTTTCATGGGCCTTGAAAATCACCCCGGAATCCCAAAACTATGGACACTAGCTCACGAAAACGGCCCGAAAACGTAAAAATGATGAGTTTTTGGTCATCCCTCTCAGACATAGACTGAGTGTCATGGGCCTTGTAAATCACTGTGGAAACACAAAACTGTGGACAATAGCTCACGAAAACGGCCATAAGTGCAAAAACGATGAGTTTTGAGTCATGCCTCCCAAACATGTACTGAGTTTCAAGGGCCTTGTAAATCACCCCGGAAACCCAAGACTGTGGGCAATAGCTCATGAAAACGGCCAGAAACACAAAAACGACGAGTTTTTGGTCATGCCTCTCAAACATAGACTGAGTGTCATTGGCCTTGTAAATCACCGCGGAAACCCAAAACTGTGGACAATAGCTCACAAAAACGTCCATAAATGCAAAAACGATGAGTTTTGAGTCATGCCTCCCAAACATGTATTGAGTGTCATGGGCCTTGTAAATCACCCCGGAAACCCAAGACTGTGGGCAATAGCTCATGAAAACGGCCAGAAACACAAAAACGACGAGTTTTTGGTCATGCCTCTCAAACATGTACTGAGTGTCATGGGCCTTGTAAATCACCCTAGAAACCCAAAACTGTGGGCAAGAGCTCATGAAAATGGTCCTAAAACGTAAAAATGATAAGTTTTTGGTCATGCCTCTCAAACATGTACTGAGTGTCATGGGCCTTGTAAATCACCCCCAGAAACCCAAGACTGTGGGCAATAGCTCACGAAAACAGCGAAAAATGCAAAAACGACGAGTTTTTGGTCATGCCTCTCAAACATGTACTGAGTGTCATAGGCCTTGTAAATCACCCCGGAAACCCAAAACTGTGGACAATAGCTCACAAAAACGGCCATAAATGCAAAAACGATGAGTTTTGAGTCATGCCTCCCAAACATGTATTGAGTGTCATGGGCCTTGTAAATCACCCCGGAAACCCAAGACTGTGGGCTATAGCTCATGAAAACGGCCAGAAACACAAAAACGACGAGTTTTTGGTCATGCCTGTCAAACATGTACTAAGTGTCATGGGCCTTGTAAATCACCCTAGAACCCCAAAACAGTGGGAAATAGCTTACAAAAACAGCCATAAACGCAAAAACGACGAGTTTTTGGTCATGCCTGTCAAACATGTACTAAGTGTCATGGACCTTGAAAATCACCCCAAAAGCCCAAAATTGTGGACAATAGCTCACGAAATGGCCCAAAAAGTAAAAACGATGAGTTTTTGTTCATACCTCTCAAACATAGACTGGGTGTCATGGGCCTTGTAAATCACCTCAGAAACCCAAAACTATGCACAATAGCTCACGAAAATGGCCCTAAAATGTAAAAACGACGAGTTTTTGGTCATGCCTCTCAAACATGTATAGATTGTCATATTCCTTGTAAATTGCCCCAGAACCTGAAAACAGTGGGCAATAGCTCACGAAAACGGCCATAAACGCAAGAAAAATGAGTTTTTGGTCATGCGTGTCAAACATGTACTAACTTTCATGGGCCTTGAAAATCACCCCGGAATCCCAAAACTGTGGACACTAGCTCACAAAAACGGCCCGAAAACGTAAAAACGATGAGTTTTTGGTCATCCCTCTCAGACATAGACTGAGTGTCATGGGCCTTGTAAATCACTGTGGAAACACAAAACTGTGGACAATAGCTCACGAAAACGGCCATAAGTGCAAAAACGATGAGTTTTGAGTCATGCCTCCCAAACATGTACTGAGTTTCAAGGGCCTTGTAAATCACCCCGGAAACCCAAGACTGTGGGCAATAGCTCATGAAAATGGCCAGAAACTCAAAAACGACGAGTTTTTGGTCATGCCTCTCAAACATAGACTGAGTGTCATTGGCCTTGTAAATCATCGCGGAAACCCAAAACTGTGGACAATAGCTCACGAAAACGGCCATAAATGCAAAAACGATGAGTTTTGAGTCATGCCTCCCAAACATGTATTGAGTGTCATGGGCCTTGTAAATCACCCCGGAAACCCAAGACTGTGGGCAATAGCTCATGAAAACGGCCAGAAACACAAAAACGACGAGTTTTTGGTCATGCTTCTCAAACATGTACTGAGTGTCATGGGCCTTGTAAATCACCCTAGAAACCCAAAACTGTGGGCAATAGCTCATGAAAATGGTCCTAAAACGTAAAAATGATAAGTTTTTGGTCATGCCTCTCAAACATGTACTGAGTGTCATGGGCCTTGTAAATCACCCCAGAAACCCAAGACTGTGGGCAATAGCTCACGAAAACAGCAAAAAATGCAAAAACGACGAGTTTTTGGTCATGCCTCTCAAACATGTACTGAGTGTCATAGGCCTTGTAAATCACCTCAGAACCCCAAAACTGTGGGCAATAGCTCAAGAAAACGGTCATAAATGCAAGAACGACTAGTTTTTGGTCATGCCTCTGAAACATGTACTGAGTATCATAGGCCTTGTAAATCACCCCGGAAACCCAAAACTGTGGACAATAGCTCACAAAAACGGCCCTATAACGTTAAAACGACAAGTTTTTGGGCATGCCTCTCAAACATGTACTGAGTGTCATCGGCCTTGTAAGACACCCCGGAACCCCAAAACTGTGGGCATAGCTCACAAAAACGGCCATAAACGCAAAAACGATGAGTTTTTGGTCATGCCTCTCAAACATCTACGGATGTCATTGGCCTTGTAAATCACCCGGAACCCCAAAACTGTGGGCAATAGCTCACGAAAACAGCCATAAACACAAAAACGACAAGTTTTGGGACATGCCTCTCAAACATGTAGTGTGTCATGGGTCTTGTAAATCACCTCGGAAACCTAAAACAGTGGGCAATAGCTCATGAAAATGGCCCGAAAATGTAAAAATGACAACTTTTTGGTCATGCCTCTCAAACTTGTACTGAGTGTCATGGGCCATGTAAATCCCGCCCCATAACCCCAAAACAGTGGGCAATAGCTCACAAAAACGGCCATAAACGCAAAAACGACAAGTTTTTTGCCATGCCTGTCAAGCATGTACTAAGTGTCTTGGGCCTTCAAAATCACCCCGGAAACCCAAAACTGTGGACAATAGCTCACGAAACGGCCCAAAAACATAAAAACGATGGGTTTTTGGTCATACCTCTCAAACATTTAGTGAGTGTCATGGGCCTTGTAAATCACCTCGGAAACCCAAAACAGTGGGCAATAGCTCATGAAAACGGCCCTAAAACGCAAAAACGGCGAGTTTTTGGTCATGCCTCTCAAACATGTACTAAGTATCATGGGCCATGTAAATCACCTAGAACCCCAAAACAGCGGGCAATAGCTCGCAAAAATGGCCATAAACGCAAAAACGACGAGTTTTTGGTCATGCATGTCAAACAAGTACTAAGTGTCATGGGCTTGAAAATCACCCTGAAAACCAAAAACTGTGGACTATAGCTCACGAAAACGGCCCGAAAATGTAAAACCGACAAGTTTTTGGTCATGCCTCTCAAACATGTACTGAGTGTCATGGGCCATGTAAATCCCCCCAGAACCCCAAAACAGTGGGCAATAGCTCACAAAAAGAGCCATAAACGCAAAAACGACGAGTTTTTGGTCATGCCTGTCAAACATGTACTAAGTGTCATGGACCTTAAAAATCACCCCAAAAACCCAAAACTGTGGACAATAGCTCATGAAATGGCCCAAAAAAGTAAAAACGATGAGTTTTTGTTCATACCTCTCAAACATAGACTGAGTGTCATGGGCCTTGTAAATCACCGCAGAAACCCAAAACTATGGACAATAGCTCACGAAAATGGCCCTAAAATGTAAAAACGACGAGTTTTTGGTCATGCCTCTCAAACATGTATAGATTGTCATATTCCTTGTAAATTGCCCCAGAACCCGAAAATAGTGGGCTATAGCTCACGAAAACGAACATAAACGCAAGAATAAAGTGTTTTTGGTCATGCCTCCCAAACATGTACTGAGTGTCATGGGCCTTGTAAATCACCTCGGAAACCCAAGACTGTGGGCAATAGCTCATGAAAACGGCCAGAAACGCAAAACGACAAGTTTTTGGTCATGCCTCTCAAACATGTACTGATTGTCATGGGCCATGTAAATCACCCCGGAACCCCAAAACTGTGGGCAATAGCTCACAAAAACAGCCATAAATGCAAATACGATGAGGTTTTGGTCATGCCTCTCAAACATGTACTGAGTGTCATAGGCCCTGTAAATCACCTCGGAAACCCAAAACTGTGGGCAATAGCTCATGAAAATGGTCCTATAATATAAAAACGACAAGTTTTTGGGCATGCCTCTCAAACATGTACTTAGTGTCATGGGCCTTGTAAATCACCACGAAAACCCAAGACTGTGGGCAATAGCTCATGAAAACGGCCAAAAACGTAAAAACGACGAGTTTTTGGTCATGCCTCTCAAACATGTACTCAAAGTCATGGGCCTTGTAAATCACCTCGGAACCCCAAAACTGTGGGCAATAGCTCACGAAATGGCCCAAAAACGTAAAAATGATGGGTTTTTGGTCATACCTCTCAAACATTTAGTGAGTGTCATGGGCCTTCTAAATCACCTCAGAAACCCAAAACAATGGGCAATAGCTCATGAAAATGGCCCTAAAACGCAAAAACGGCGAGTTTTTGGTCATGCCTCTCAAACATGTACTAAGTATCATGGGCCATGTAAATCACCCCGAATCCCAAAATAGTGGGAAATAGCTCGCAAAAACGGCCATAAACGCAAAAACGACGAGTTTTTGGGTATGCATGTCAAACAAGTACTAAGTGTCATGGGCTTGAAAATTACCCTGAAAACCCAAAACTGTGGACTGTAGCTCACGAAAACGGCCTGAAAATGTAAAAACAACAAGTTTTTGGTCATGCCTCTCAAACATGTACTGAGTGTCATGGGCCATGTAAATCCCCCCAAAACCCCAAAACACTGGGCCATAAATCCAAAAACGATGAGTTTTTGGTCATGCCTGTCAAACATGTACTAAGTGTCATGGACCTTGAAAATCACCCCAAAAACCCAAAACTGTGGACAATAGCTCACAAAACGGCCCAAAAAAGTAAAAACGATTAGCTTTTGTTCATACCTCTCAAACATAGACTAAGTGTCATGGGGCTTGTAAATCACCGCAGAAACTCAAAACTATGGACAATAGCTCACGAAAACGGCCCTAAAATGTAAAAACGACGAGTTTTTGGTCATGCCTCTCAAATATGTACAGATTGTCATATTCCTTGTAAATTGCCCCAGAACCCGAAAACAGTGTGCAATAGCTCACCAAAACGGCCATAAACGCAAGAAAAATGAGTTTTTGGTCATGCGTGTCAAACATGTACTAAGTGTCATGGGCCTTGAAAATCACCCCGGAAACCCAAAACTGTGGACAATAGCTCACGAAAATGGGCCGAAAATATAAAAACGATGAGTTTTTGGTCATGCCTCTCAGACATAGATTGAGTGTCATGGGCCTTTTAAATTACCACGGAAACACAAAACTATGGACAATAGCTCACGAAAACGGCCATAAACGTAAAAACGACGAGTTTTGAGTCATGCCTCCAAAACATGTACTGAGTGTCATGGGCCTTGTAAATCACCCCGGAAACCCAAAACTGTGGGCAATAGCTCATGAAAACGGCCAGAAACGTAAAAACGACAAGTTTTTGGTCATGCCTCTCAAACATGTACTGAGTGTCATGGGCCTTGTAAATCACCCCGGAACCCCAAAACTGTGGGCAATAGCTCACAAAAACAGCCATAAACGCAAATACGATGAGGTTTTGGTCATGCCTCTCAAACATGTACCGAGTGTCATAGGCCCTGTAAATCACCTCGGAAAACCAAAACTGTGGGCAATAGCTCATGAAAATGGTCCTATAATATAAAAACGACAAGTTTTTGGGCATGCCTCTCAAACATGTACTTAGTGTCATGGGCCTTGTAAATCACCACGAAAACCCAAGACTGTGGGCAATAGCTCACGAAAACGGCCATAAACGTAAAAACGACGAGTTTTTGGTCATGCCTCTCAAACATGTACTCAAAGTCACGGGCCTTGTAAATCACCTCGGAACCCCAAAACTGTGGGCAATAGCTCACGAAAACGGCCATAAACGTAAAAACGACGAGTTTTTGGTCATGCCTCTCAAACATGTACTGAGTGTCATAGGCGTTGTAAATCAGCCCGAAAACCCAAAACTGTGGGCAATAGGTCATGAAAATGGTGCTATAACATAAAAACGGCAAGTTTCTGGTCATGCCTCTCAAACATGTACTTAGTGTCATGAGCCTTGTAAATCACCATGAAAACCCAAGACTGTGGGCAATAGCTCATGAAAACAGCCAAAAACGTAAAAACGACGAGTTTTTGGTCATGCCTCTCAAACATGTACTCCATGTCATGGGCCTTGTAAATCACCTCGGAACCCCAAAACTGTGGGCACCAAGTCCTCCTCTTCGTCCGATGGTTGTGCGCCTATGCTTCTCGCATGGTTCTATTCCCTTGCTTGCGTTGTTGTTCTTCTGTTGTGCTTTGGCTCCCGATGTCTCTCTTTGCTGGAGTCCGATGCTTTGTTGTATTTGTCCCTCAAACATGTATTGAGTGTCATGGGCCCTGTAAATCACCCTAGAACCCCAAAAGTGTGGGCAATAGCTCACGAAAACGGCCATAAACACAAATACGGCAAGTTTTTGGTCATTCCTCTCAAACATGTACTGAGTGTCATGTGCCTTGTAAATCACCCTAGAAACCAAGACTGTGGGCAATAGCTCATGAAAACAGCGAAAAAACGCAAAAACGACGAGTTTTTGGTCATGCCTCTCAAACATGTACTGAGTGTCATGGGCCTTGTAAATCACCTCAGAACCCCAAAACTGTGGGCAATAGCTCACGAAAACGGCCATAAACGCAAAAATGACTAGTTTTTTGTTATACCTCTCAAACATGTACTGAGTGTCATAGGCCTTGTAAAACACCCGGGAAACCCAAAACTCTGGACAATAGCTCACGAAAATGGCCCTATAACGTTAAAACGACAAGTTTTTGGGCATGCCTCTCAAACATGTACTGAGTGTCATCGGCCTTGTAAATCACCCCGGAACCCCAAAACTGTGGGCATAGCTCACGAAAACGGCCATAAACGCAAAAACGATGAGTTTTTGGTCATGCCTCTCAAACATGTACTAAGTGGCATTGGCCTTGTAAATCACCCCAGAACCCCAAAACTGTGGGCAATAGGTCACAAAAATACCATAAACACAAAAACGACGAGTTTTGGGACATGCCTCTCAAACATGTAGTGTGTCATAGGTCTTCTAAATCACCTCGGAAACCCAAAACAGTGGGCAATAGCTCATGAAAACGGCCCGAAAATGTAAAAACGACAAGTTTTTGGTCATGCCTCTCAAACATGTACTGAGTGTCATGGGCCATGTAAATCCCCCCCCCATAACCCCAAAACAGTGGGCAATAGCTCACAAAAACGGCCATAAATGCAAAAACGACAAGTTTTTTGCCATGCCTGTCAAACATGTACTAAGTGTCATGGGCCTTCAAAATCACCCCGGAAACCCAAAAACATAAGAACAACGGGTTTTTGGTCATACCTCTCAAACATTTAGTGAGTGTCATGGGCCTTGTAAATCACCTCGGAAACCCAAAATAGTGGGCAATAGCTCACAAAAACGGCCATAAACGCAAAAACGACGAGTTTTTGGTCATGCATGTCAAACAAGTACTAAGTGTCATGGGCTTGAAAATCACCCTGAAAACCCAAAACTGTGGACAATAGCTCACGAAACGGCCCAAAAACGTAAAAACGACGAGTTTTGGTTCATACCTCTCAAACATAGACTGAGTGTCATGGGCCTTGTAAATCACCGCAGAAACCCAAAACTATGGACAATAGCTCACAAAAATGGCCCTAAAATGTAAAAACAACGAGTTTTTGGTCATGCCTCTCAAACATGTACAAATTGTCATATTCCTTGTAAATTGCCCCAGAACCCGAAAACAATGGGCAATAGCTCACGAAAACGGCCATCAATGCAAGAAAAATGAGTTTTTGGTCATGCGTGTCAAACATGTACTAAGTGTCATGGGCCTTGAAAATCACCCCGGAAACCCAAAACTATGGACAATAGCTCACGAAAACGGCCCGAAAATCTAAAAACGACGAGTTTTTGGTCATGCCTCTCAGACATAGACTGAGTGTCATGGGCCTTGTAAATCACCGCGGAAACACAAAACTATGGACAATAGCTCACGAAAATGGCCATAAATGCAAAAACGATGAGTTTTGAGTCATGCCTCCCAAACATGTACTGAGTGTCATGGGCCTTGTAAATCACCCCGGAAACCCAAGACTGAGGGCAATAGCTCATGAAAATGGCCAGAAACGCAAAAACGACGAGTTTTTGGTCATGCCTCTCAAACATAGACTGAGTGTCATTGGCCTTGTAAATCACCGCGGAAACCCAAAACTGTGGACAATAGCTCACGAAAATGGCCATAAATGCAAAAAAATGATGAGTTTTGAGTCATGCCTCCCAAACATGTATTGAGTGTCATGGGCCTTGTAAATCACCCCGGAAACCCAAGACTGTGGGCAATAGCTCATGAAAACGGCCAGAAACGCAAAACGACAAGTTTTTGGTCATGCCTCTCAAACATGTACTGAGTATCATGGGCCTTGTAAATCACCCCGGAACCCCAAAACTGTGGGCAATAGCTCACAAAAATAGCCATAAACGCAAATACGATGAGGTTTTGGTCATGCCTCTCAAACATGTACTGAGTGTCATAGGCCCTGTAAATCACCTCGGAAACCCAAAACTGTGGGCAATAGCTCATGAAAATGGTCCTATAATATAAAAACGGCAAGTTTTTGGGCATGCCTCTCAAACATGTACTTAGTGTCATGGGCCTTGTAAATCACCACGAAAACCCAAGGCTGTAGGCAATAGCTCACGAAAACGGCCATAAATGCAAAAACGACGAGTTTTTGGTCATGCCTCTCAAACATGTACTCAAAGTCATGGGCCTTGTAAATCACCTCGGAACCCCAAAACTGTGGCCAATAGCTCACGAAAACGGCCATAAATGCAAAAACGACAAGTTTTTGGTCATGCCTCTCAAACATGTACTGAGTGTCATAGGCGTTGTAAATCACCCCAAAAACCCAAAACTGTGGGCAATAGGTCATGAAAATGGTGCTATAACATAAAAACGACAAGTTTCTGGTCATGCCTCTCAAACATGTACTTAGTGTCATGAGCCTTGTAAATCACTATGAAAACCCAAGACTATGGGCAATAGCTCACGAAAACAGCCAAAAAATGTAAAAACGACAAGTTTTTGGTCATGCCTCTCAAACATGTACTCTGTGTCATGGGCCTTGTAAATCACCTCGGAACCCCAAAACTGTGGGCACCAAGTCCTCCTCTTCGTCCGATGGTTGTGCGCCTATGCTTCTCGCATGGTTCTATTCCCTTGCTCGCGTTGTTGTTCTTCTGTTGTTCTTTGGCTCCCAATGTCTCTCTTTGCTGGAGTCCGATGCTTCGTTGTATTTGTCCCTCAAACCTGTATTGAGTGTCATGGGCCCTGTAAATCACCCTAGAACCCCAAAACTGTGGGCAATAGCTCACGAAAACGGCCATAAACACAAATACGGCAAGTTATTGGTCATTCCTCTCAAACATGTACTGAGTGTCATGTGCCTTGTAAATCACCTCAGAACCCCAAAACTGTGGGCAATAGCTCACGAAAACAGCAAAAACTGTGGTCATGCCTCTCAAACATGTACTGAGTGTCATGGGCCTTGTAAATCACCTCAGAAACCCAAAACAGTGGGCAATAGCTCATGAAAACGGCCTGAAAATGTAAAATCGACAAGTTTTTGGTCATGCATCTCAAACATGTACTGAGTGTCATGGGCCATGTAAATCCCCCCCCCCTTGCCATGCCTGTCAAACATGTACTAAGTGTCATGGGCCTTGTAAATCACCCCCAGAAACCCAAGACTGTGGGCAATAGCTCACGAAAACAGCGAAAAATGCAAAAACGACGAGTTTTTGGTCATGCCTCTCAAACATGTACTGAGTGTCATAGGCCTTGTAAATCACCCCGGAAACCCAAAACTGTGGACAATAGCTCACAAAAACGGCCATAAATGCAAAAACGATGAGTTTTGAGTCATGCCTCCCAAACATGTATTGAGTGTCATGGGCCTTGTAAATCACCCCGGAAACCCAAGACTGTGGGCAATAGCTCATGAAAACGGCCAGAAACACAAAAACGACGAGTTTTTGGTCATGCCTGTCAAACATGTACTGAGTGTCATGGGCCTTGTAAATCACCCTAGAACCCCAAAACAGTGGGAAATAGCTTACAAAAACAGCCATAAACGCAAAAACGACGAGTTTTTGGTCATGCCTGTCAAACATGTACTAAGTGTCATGGACCTTGAAAATCACCCCAAAAGCCCAAAATTGTGGACAATAGCTCACGAAATGGCCCAAAAAGTAAAAACGATGAGTTTTTGTTCATACCTCTCAAACATAGACTGGGTGTCATGGGCCTTGTAAATCACCTCAGAAACCCAAAACTATGCACAATAGCTCACGAAAATGGCCCTAAAATGTAAAAACGACGAGTTTTTGGTCATGCCTCTCAAACATGTATAGATTGTCATATTCCTTGTAAATTGCCCCAGAACCTGAAAACAGTGGGCAATAGCTCACGAAAACGGCCATAAACGCAAGAAAAATGAGTTTTTGGTCATGCGTGTCAAACATGTACTAACTTTCATGGGCCTTGAAAATCACCCCGGAATCCCAAAACTGTGGACACTAGCTCACAAAAACGGCCCGAAAACGTAAAAAAGATGAGTTTTTGGTCATGCCTCTCAAACATGTACTGAGTGTCATGGGCCTTGTAAATCACCCCCAGAAACCCAAGACTATGGGCAATAGCTCACGAAAACAGCGAAAAATGCAAAAACGACGAGTTTTTGGTCATGCCTCTCAAACATGTACTGAGTGTCATAGGCCTTGTAAATCACCCCGGAAACCCAAAACTGTGGACAATAGCTCACAAAAACGGCCATAAATGCAAAAACGATGAGTTTTGAGTCATGCCTCCCAAACATGTATTGAGTGTCATGGGCCTTGTAAATCACCCCGGAAACCCAAGACTGTGGGCAATAGCTCATGAAAACGGCCAGAAACACAAAAACGACGAGTTTTTGGTCATGCCTGTCAAACATGTACTGAGTGTCATGGGCCTTGTAAATCACCCTAGAACCCCAAAACAGTGGGAAATAGCTTACAAAAACAGCCATAAACGCAAAAACGACGAGTTTTTGGTCATGCCTGTCAAACATGTACTAAGTGTCATGGACCTTGAAAATCACCCCAAAAGCCCAAAATTGTGGACAATAGCTCACGAAATGGCCCAAAAAGTAAAAACGATGAGTTTTTGTTCATACCTCTCAAACATAGACTGGGTGTCATGGGCCTTGTAAATCACCTTAGAAACCCAAAACTATGCACAATAGCTCACGAAAATGGCCCTAAAATGTAAAAACGACGAGTTTTTGGTCATGCCTCTCAAACATGTATAGATTGTCATATTCCTTGTAAATTGCCCCAGAACCTGAAAACAGTGGGCAATAGCTCACGAAAACGGCCATAAACGCAAGAAAAATGAGTTTTTGGTCATGCGTGTCAAACATGTACTAACTTTCATGGGCCTTGAAAATCACCCCGGAATCCCAAAACTGTGGACACTAGCTCACAAAAACGGCCCGAAAACGTAAAAACGATGAGTTTTTGGTCATCCCTCTCAGACATAGACTGAGTGTCATGGGCCTTGTAAATCACTGTGGAAACACAAAACTGTGGACAATAGCTCACGAAAACGGCCATAAGTGCAAAAACGATGAGTTTTGAGTCATGCCTCCCAAACATGTACTGAGTTTCAAGGGCCTTGTAAATCACCCCGGAAACCCAAGACTGTGGGCAATAGCTCATGAAAATGGCCAGAAACTCAAAAACGACGAGTTTTTGGTCATGCCTCTCAAACATAGACTGAGTGTCATTGGCCTTGTAAATCACCGCGGAAACCCAAAACTGTGGACAATAGCTCACGAAAACGGCCATAAATGCAAAAACGATGAGTTTTGAGTCATGCCTCCCAAACATGTATTGAGTGTCATGGGCCTTGTAAATCACCCCGGAAACCCAAGACTGTGGGCAATAGCTCATGAAAACGGCCAGAAACACAAAAACGACAAGTTTTTGGTCATGCTTCTCAAACATGTACTGAGTGTCATGGGCCTTGTAAATCACCCTAGAAACCCAAAACTGTGGGCAATAGCTCATGAAAATGGTCCTAAAACGTAAAAATGATAAGTTTTTGGTCATGCCTCTCAAACATGTACTGAGTGTCATGGGCCTTGTAAATCACCCCAGAAACCCAAGACTGTGGGCAATAGCTCACGAAAACAGCAAAAAATGCAAAAACGACGAGTTTTTGGTCATGCCTCTCAAACATGTACTGAGTGTCATAGGCCTTGTAAATCACCTCAGAACCCCAAAACTGTGGGCAATAGCTCAAGAAAACGGTCATAAATGCAAGAACGACTAGTTTTTGGTCATGCCTCTCAAACATGTACTGAGTGTCATAGGCCTTGTAAATCACCCCGGAAACCCAAAACTGTGGACAATAGCTCACAAAAACGGCCCTATAACGTTAAAACGACAAGTTTTTGGGCATGCCTCTCAAACATGTACTGAGTGTCATCGGCCTTGTAAGACACCCCGGAACCCCAAAACTGTGGGCATAGCTCACAAAAACGGCCATAAACGCAAAAACGATGAGTTTTTGGTCATGCCTCTCAAACATCTACGGATGTCATTGGCCTTGTAAATCACCCGGAACCCCAAAACTGTGGGCAATAGCTCACGAAAACAGCCATAAACACAAAAACGACAAGTTTTGGGACATGCCTCTCAAACATGTAGTGTGTCATGGGTCTTGTAAATCACCTCGGAAACCTAAAACAGTGGGCAATAGCTCATGAAAATGGCCCGAAAATGTAAAAATGACAACTTTTTGGTCATGCCTCTCAAACTTGTACTGAGTGTCATGGGCCATGTAAATCCCGCCCCATAACCCCAAAACAGTGGGCAATAGCTCACAAAAACGGCCATAAACGCAAAAACGACAAGTTTTTTGCCATGCCTGTCAAGCACGTACTAAGTGTCTTGGGCCTTCAAAATCACCCCGGAAACCCAAAACTGTGGACAATAGCTCACGAAACGGCCCAAAAACATAAAAACGATGGGTTTTTGGTCATACCTCTCAAACATTTAGTGAGTGTCATGGGCCTTGTAAATCACCTCGGAAACCCAAAACAGTGGGCAATAGCTCATGAAAACGGCCCTAAAACGCAAAAACGGCGAGTTTTTGGTCATGCCTCTCAAACATGTACTAAGTATCATGGGCCATGTAAATCACCTAGAACCCCAAAACAGCGGGCAATAGCTCGCAAAAATGGCCATAAACGCAAAAACGACGAGTTTTTGGTCATGCATGTCAAACAAGTACTAAGTGTCATGGGCTTGAAAATCACCCTGAAAACCAAAAACTGTGGACTATAGCTCACGAAAACGGCCCGAAAATGTAAAACCGACAAGTTTTTGGTCATGCCTCTCAAACATGTACTGAGTGTCATGGGCCATGTAAATCCCCCCAGAACCCCAAAACAGTGGGCAATAGCTCACAAAAAGAGCCATAAACGCAAAAACGACGAGTTTTTGGTCATGCCTGTCAAACATGTACTAAGTGTCATGGACCTTAAAAATCACCCCAAAAACCCAAAACTGTGGACAATAGCTCATGAAATGGCCCAAAAAAGTAAAAACGATGAGTTTTTGTTCATACCTCTCAAACATAGACTGAGTGTCATGGGCCTTGTAAATCACCGCAGAAACCCAAAACTATGGACAATAGCTCACGAAAATGGCCCTAAAATGTAAAAACGACGAGTTTTTGGTCATGCCTCTCAAACATGTATAGATTGTCATATTCCTTGTAAATTGCCCCAGAACCCGAAAATAGTGGGCTATAGCTCACGAAAACGAACATAAACGCAAGAATAAAGTGTTTTTGGTCATGCCTCCCAAACATGTACTGAGTGTCATGGGCCTTGTAAATCACCTCGGAAACCCAAGACTGTGGGCAATAGCTCATGAAAACGGCCAGAAACGCAAAACGACAAGTTTTTGGTCATGCCTCTCAAACATGTACTGATTGTCATGGGCCATGTAAATCACCCCGGAACCCCAAAACTGTGGGCAATAGCTCACAAAAACAGCCATAAAACGACAAGTTTTTGGGCATGCCTCTCAAACATGTACTTAGTGTCATGGGCCTTGTAAATCACCACGAAAACCCAAGACTGTGGGCAATAGCTCATGAAAACGGCCAAAAACGTAAAAACGACGAGTTTTTGGTCATGCCTCTCAAACATGTACTCAAAGTCATGGGCCTTGTAAATCACCTCGGAACCCCAAAACTGTGGGCAATAGCTCACGAAATGGCCCAAAAACGTAAAAATGATGGGTTTTTGGTCATACCTCTCAAACATTTAGTGAGTGTCATGGGCCTTCTAAATCACCTCAGAAACCCAAAACAGTGGGCAATAGCTCATGAAAATGGCCCTAAAACGCAAAAACGGCGAGTTTTTGGTCATGCCTCTCAAACATGTACTAAGTATCATGGGCCATGTAAATCACCCCGAATCCCAAAATAGTGGGAAATAGCTCGCAAAAACGGCCATAAACGCAAAAACGACGAGTTTTTGGGTATGCATGTCAAACAAGTACTAAGTGTCATGGGCTTGAAAATTACCCTGAAAACCCAAAACTATGGACTGTAGCTCACGAAAACGGCCTAAAAATGTAAAAACAACAAGTTTTTGGTCATGCCTCTCAAACATGTACTGAGTGTCATGGGCCATGTAAATCCCCCCAAAACCCCAAAACACTAGGCCATAAATCCAAAAATGACGAGTTTTTGGTCATGCCTATCAAACATGTACTAAGTGTCATGGACCTTGAAAATCACCCCAAAAACCCAAAACTGTGGACAATAGCTCACAAAACGGCCCAAAAAAGTAAAAACGATTAGCTTTTGTTCATACCTCTCAAACATAGACTAAGTGTCATGGGGCTTGTAAATCACCGCAGAAACTCAAAACTATGGACAATAGCTCACGAAAACGGCCCTAAAATGTAAAAACGACGAGTTTTTGGTCATGCCTCTCAAATATGTACAGATTGTCATATTCCTTGTAAATTGCCCCAGAACCCGAAAACAGTGTGCAATAGCTCACCAAAACGGCCATAAACGCAAGAAAAATGAGTTTTTGGTCATGCGTGTCAAACATGTACTAAGTGTCATGGGCCTTGAAAATCACCCCGGAAACCCAAAACTGTGGACAATAGCTCACGAAAATGGGCCGAAAATATAAAAACGATGAGTTTTTGGTCATGCCTCTCAGACATAGATTGAGTGTCATGGGCCTTTTAAATTACCACGGAAACACAAAACTATGGACAATAGCTCACGAAAACGGCCATAAACGTAAAAACGACGAGTTTTGAGTCATGCCTCCAAAACATGTACTGAGTGTCATGGGCCTTGTAAATCACCCCGGAAACCCAAAACTGTGGGCAATAGCTCATGAAAACGGCCAGAAACGTAAAAACGACAAGTTTTTGGTCATGCCTCTCAAACATGTACTGAGTGTCATGGGCCTTGTAAATCACCCCGGAACCCCAAAACTGTGGGCAATAGCTCACAAAAACAGCCATAAACGCAAATACGATGAGGTTTTGGTCATGCCTCTCAAACATGTACCGAGTGTCATAGGCCCTGTAAATCACCTCGGAAACCCAAAACTGTGGGCAATAGCTCATGAAAATGGTCCTATAATATAAAAACGACAAGTTTTTGGGCATGCCTCTCAAACATGTACTTAGTGTCATGGGCCTTGTAAATCACCACGAAAACCCAAGACTGTGGGCAATAGCTCATGAAAACGGCCAAAAACGTAAAAACGACGAGTTTTTGGTCATGCCTCTCAAACATGTACTCAAAGTCATGGGCCTTGTAAATCACCTCGGAACCCCAAAACTGTGGGCAATAGCTCACGAAATGGCCCAAAAACGTAAAAATGATGGGTTTTTGGTCATACCTCTCAAACATTTAGTGAGTGTCATGGGCCTTCTAAATCACCTCAAAAACCCAAAACAGTGGGCAATAGCTCATGAAAATGGCCCTAAAACGCAAAAACGGCGAGTTTTTGGTCATGCCTCTCAAACATGTACTAAGTATCATGGGCCATGTAAATCACCCCGAATCCCAAAATAGTGGGAAATAGCTCGCAAAAACGGCCATAAACGCAAAAACGACGAGTTTTTGGGTATGCATGTCAAACAAGTACTAAGTGTCATGGGCTTGAAAATTACCCTGAAAACCTAAAACTGTGGACTGTAGCTCACGAAAACGGCCTGAAAATGTAAAAACAACAAGTTTTTGGTCATGCCTCTCAAACATGTACTGAGTGTCATGGGCCATGTAAATCCCCCCAAAACCCCAAAACACTGGGCCATAAATCCAAAAACGACGAGTTTTTGGTCATGCCTGTCAAACATGTACTAAGTGTCATGGACCTTGAAAATCACCCCAAAAACCCAAAACTGTGGACAATAGCTCACAAAACGGCCCAAAAAAGTAAAAACGATTAGCTTTTGTTCATACCTCTCAAACATAGACTAAGTGTCATGGGGCTTGTAAATCACCGCAGAAACTCAAAACTATGGACAATAGCTCACGAAAACGGCCCTAAAATGTAAAAACGACGAGTTTTTGGTCATGCCTCTCAAATATATACAGATTGTCATATTCCTTGTAAATTGCCCCAGAACCCGAAAACAGTGTGCAATAGCTCACCAAAACGGCCATAAACGCAAGAAAAATGAGTTTTTGGTCATGCGTGTCAAACATGTACTAAGTGTCATGGGCCTTGAAAATCACCCCGGAAACCCAAAACTGTGGACAATAGCTCACGAAAATGGGCCGAAAATATAAAAACGATGAGTTTTTGGTCATGCCTCTCAGACATAGATTGAGTGTCATGGGCCTTTTAAATTACCATGGAAACACAAAACTATGGACAATAGCTCACGAAAACGGCCATAAACGTAAAAACGACGAGTTTTGAGTCATGCCTCCAAAACATGTACTGAGTGTCATGGGCCTTGTAAATCACCCCAGAAACCCAAAACTGTGGGCAATAGCTCATGAAAACGGCCAGAAACGTAAAAACGACAAGTTTTTGGTCATGCCTCTCAAACATGTACTGAGTGTCATGGGCCTTGTAAATCACCCCGGAACCCCAAAACTGTGGGCAATAGCTCACAAAAACAGCCATAAACGCAAATACGATGAGGTTTTGGTCATGCCTCTCAAACATGTACCGAGTGTCATAGGCCCTATAAATCACCTCGGAAACCCAAAACTATGGGCAATAGCTCATGAAAATGGTCCTATAATATAAAAACGGCAAGTTTTTGGGCATGCCTCTCAAACATGTACTTAGTGTCATGGGCCTTGTAAATCACCACGAAAACCCAAGATTGTGGGCAATAGCTCACGAAAACGGCCATAAACGTAAAAATGACGAGTTTTTGGTCATGCCTCTCAAACATGTACTCAAAGTCACGGGCCTTGTAAATCACCTCGGAACCCCAAAACTGTGGGCAATAGCTCACGAAAACGGCCATAAACGTAAAAACGACGAGTTTTTGGTCATGCCTCTCAAACATGTACTGAGTGTCATAGGCGTTGTAAATCAGCCCGAAAACCCAAAACTGTGGGCAATAGGTCATGAAAATGGTGCTATAACATAAAAACGGCAAGTTTCTAGTCATGCCTCTCAAACATGTACTTAGTGTCATGAGCCTTGTAAATCACCATGAAAACCCAAGACTGTGGGCAATAGCTCATGAAAACAGCCAAAAACGTAAAAACGACGAGTTTTTGGTCATGCCTCTCAAACATGTACTCCATATCATGGGCCTTGTAAATCACCTCGGAACCCCAAAACTGTGGGCACCAAGTCCTCTTCGTCCGATGGTTGTGCGCCTATGCTTCTCGCATGGTTCTATTCCCTTGCTTGCGTTGTTGTTCTTCTGTTGTGCTTTGGCTCCCGATGTCTCTCTTTGCTGGAGTCCGATGCTTTGTTGTATTTGTCCCTCAAACATGTATTGAGTGTCATGGGCCCTGTAAATCACCCTAGAACCCCAAAACTGTGGGCAATAGCTCACGAAAACGGCCATAAACACAAATACGGCAAGTTTTTGGTCATTCCTCTCAAACATGTACTGAGTGTCATGTGCCTTGTAAATCACCCTAGAAACCAAGACTGTGGGCAATAGCTCATGAAAACAACGAAAAAACGCAAAAACGACGAGTTTTTGGTCATGCCTCTCAAACATGTACTGAGTGTCATGGGCCTTGTAAATCACCTCAGAACCCCAAAACTGTGGGCAATAGCTCACGAAAACGGCCATAAACGCAAAAATGACTAGTTTTTTGTTATACCTCTCAAACATGTACTGAGTGTCATAGGCCTTGTAAAACACCCGGGAAACCCAAAACTCTGGACAATAGCTCACGAAAATGGCCCTATAACGTTAAAACGACAAGTTTTTGGGCATGCCTCTCAAACATGTACTGAGTGTCATCGGCCTTGTAAATCACCCCGGAACCCCAAAACTATGGGCATAGCTCACGAAAACGGCCATAAACGCAAAAACGACGAGTTTTTGGTCATGCCTCTCAAACATGTACTAAGTGGCATTGGCCTTGTAAATCACCCCAGAACCCCAAAACTGTGGGCAATAGGTCACAAAAATACCATAAACACAAAAACGACGAGTTTTGGGACATGCCTCTCAAACATGTAGTGTGTCATAGGTCTTCTAAATCACCTCGGAAACCCAAAACAGTGGGCAATAGCTCATGAAAACGGCCCGAAAATGTAAAAACGACAAGTTTTTGGTCATGCCTCTCAAACATGTACTGAGTGTCATGGGCCATGTAAATCCCCCCCCCCATAACCCCAAAACAGTGGGCAATAGCTCACAAAAACGGCCATAAATGCAAAAACGACAAGTTTTTTGCCATGCCTGTCAAACATGTACTAAGTGTCATGGGCCTTCAAAATCACCCCGGAAACCCAAAAACATAAGAACAACGGGTTTTTGGTCATACCTCTCAAACATTTAGTGAGTGTCATGGGCCTTGTAAATCACCTCGGAAACCCAAAATAGTGGGCAATAGCTCACAAAAACGGCCATAAACGCAAAAACGACGAGTTTTTGGTCATGCATGTCAAACAAGTACTAAGTGTCATGGGCTTGAAAATCACCCTGAAAACCCAAAACTGTGGACAATAGCTCACGAAACGGCCCAAAAACGTAAAAACGACGAGTTTTGGTTCATACCTCTCAAACATAGACTGAGTGTCATGGGCCTTGTAAATCACCGCAGAAACCCAAAACTATGGACAATAGCTCACAAAAATGGCCCTAAAATGTAAAAACAACGAGTTTTTGGTCATGCCTCTCAAACATGTACAAATTGTCATATTCCTTGTAAATTGCCCCAGAACCCGAAAACAATGGGCAATAGCTCACGAAAACGGCCATAAATGCAAGAAAAATGAGTTTTTGGTCATGCGTGTCAAACATGTACTAAGTGTCATGGGCCTTGAAAATCACCCCGGAAACCCAAAACTATGGACAATAGCTCACGAAAACGGCCCGAAAATCTAAAAACGACGAGTTTTTGGTCATGCCTCTCAGACATAGACTGAGTGTCATGGGCCTTGTAAATCACCGCGGAAACACAAAACTATGGACAATAGCTCACGAAAATGGCCATAAATGCAAAAACGATGAGTTTTGAGTCATGCCTCCCAAACATGTACTGAGTGTCATGGGCCTTGTAAATCACCCCGGAAACCCAAGACTGAGGGCAATAGCTCATGAAAACGGCCAGAAACGCAAAAACGACGAGTTTTTGGTCATGCCTCTCAAACATAGACTGAGTGTCATTGGCCTTGTAAATCACCGCGGAAACCCAAAACTGTGGACAATAGCTCACGAAAATGGCCATAAATGCAAAAAAAATGATGAGTTTTGAGTCATGCCTCCCAAACATGTATTGAGTGTCATGGGCCTTGTAAATCACCCCGGAAACCCAAGACTGTGGGCAATAGCTCATGAAAACGGCCAGAAACGCAAAACGACAAGTTTTTGGTCATGCCTCTCAAACATGTACTGAGTATCATGGGCCTTGTAAATCACCCCGGAATCCCAAAACTGTGGGCAATAGCTCACAAAAATAGCCATAAACGCAAATACGATGAGGTTTTGGTCATGCCTCTCAAACATGTACTGAGTGTCATAGGCCCTGTAAATCACCTCGGAAACCCAAAACTGTGGGCAATAGCTCATGAAAATGGTCCTATAATATAAAAACGGCAAGTTTTTGGGCATGCCTCTCAAACATGTACTTAGTGTCATGGGCCTTGTAAATCACCACGAAAACCCAAGGCTGTGGGCAATAGCTCACGAAAACGGCCATAAATGCAAAAACGACGAGTTTTTGGTCATGCCTCTCAAACATGTACTCAAAGTCATGGGCCTTGTAAATCACCTCGGAACCCCAAAACTGTGGCCAATAGCTCACGAAAACGGCCATAAATGCAAAAACGACAAGTTTTTGGTCATGCCTCTCAAACATGTACTGAGTGTCATAGGCGTTGTAAATCACCCCAAAAACCCAAAACTGTGGGCAATAGGTCATGAAAATGGTGCTATAACATAAAAACGACAAGTTTCTGGTCATGCCTCTCAAACATGTACTTAGTGTCATGAGCCTTGTAAATCACTATGAAAACCCAAGACTATGGGCAATAGCTCACGAAAACAGCCAAAAAACGTAAAAACGACAAGTTTTTGGTCATGCCTCTCAAACATGTACTCTGTGTCATGGGCCTTGTAAATCACCTCAGAACCCCAAAACTGTGGGCACCAAGTCCTCCTCTTCGTCCGATGGTTGTGCGCCTATGCTTCTCGCATGGTTCTATTCCCTTGCTCGCGTTGTTGTTCTTCTGTTGTTCTTTGGCTCCCAATGTCTCTCTTTGCTGGAGTCCGATGCTTCGTTGTATTTGTCCCTCAAACCTGTATTGAGTGTCATGGGCCCTGTAAATCACCCTAGAACCCCAAAACTGTGGGCAATAGCTCACGAAAACGGCCATAAACACAAATACGGCAAGTTATTGGTCATTCCTCTCAAACATGTACTGAGTGTCATGTGCCTTGTAAATCACCTCAGAACCCCAAAACTGTGGGCAATAGCTCACGAAAACAGCAAAAACTGTGGTCATGCCTCTCAAACATGTACTGAGTGTCATGGGCCTTGTAAATCACCTCAGAAACCCAAAACAGTGGGCAATAGCTCATGAAAACGGCCTGAAAATGTAAAATCGACAAGTTTTTGGTCATGCCTCTCAAACATGTACTGAGTGTCATGGGCCATGTAAATCCCCCCCCCCTTGCCATGCCTGTCAAACATGTACTAAGTGTCATGGGCCTTCAAAATCACCCCGGAAACCCAAAAACATAAGAACAACGGGTTTTTGGTCATACCTCTCAAACATTTAGTGAGTGTCATGGGCCTTGTAAATCACCTCGGAAACCCAAAATAGTGGGCAATAGCTCACAAAAACGGCCATAAACGCAAAAACGACGAGTTTTTGGTCATGCATGTCAAACAAGTACTAAGTGTCATGGCCTTGTAAATCACCTCGAAAACCCAAAACTGTGGGCAATAGCTCACGAAAATGGCCATAAATGCAAAAACGACTACTTTTTGGTCATGCCTCTCAAACATATACTGAGTGTCATCGGCCTTGTAAATCACCTCGGAAACCCAAAACCGTGGACAATAGCTCACGAAAACGGCCCTATAACGTTAAAACAACGAGTTTTTGGACATGCCTCTCAAACATGTACTGAGTGTCATCGGCCTTGTAAATCACCCCAGAACCCCAAAACTGTGGACATAGCTCACGAAAACGGCCATAAACGCAAAAATGACGAGTTTTTGGTCATGCCTCTCAAACATGTACTGAGTGTCATTGGCCTTGTAAATCACCCCGGAACCCCAAAACTGTGGGCAATAGCTCACGAAAACGGCCATAAACACAAAAACGACGAGTTTTGGGACATGCCTCTCAAACATGTAGTGTGTCATGGGTCTTGTAAATCACCTCGGAAACCCAAAACAGTGGGCAATAGCTCATGAAAACGGCCCGAAAATGTAAAAATGACAAGTTTTTGGTCATGCCTCTCAAACATGTACTGAGTGTCATGGGCCATGTAAATCCCCCCCATAACACCAAAACAGTGGGCAACAAACATGTACTAAGTGTCATGGGCCTTCAAAATCACACCGGAAACCCAAAACTGTGGACAATAGCTCACGAAACGGCCCAAAAACGTAAAAACGACGGGTTTTTGGTCATACCTCTCAAACATTTAGTGAGTGCCATGAACCTTGTAAATCACCTCGGAAACCCAAAACAGTGGGCAATAGCTCATGAAAATGGCCCTAAAACGCAAAACGGCGAGTTTTTGGTCATGCCTCTCAAACATGTACTAAGTGTCACGGGCCATGTAAATCACCCAAAACCCCAAAACAGTGGGCAATAGCTCACAAAAACGGCCATAAGCGCAAAAACGGCGAGTTTTTGGTCATGCATGTCAAACAAGTACTAAGTGTCATGGGCTTGAAAATCACCCTGAAAACCCAAAACTGTGGACTATAGCTCACGAAAACGGCCTGAAAATGTAAAAATGTCAAGTTTTTGGTCATGCCTCTCAAACATGTACTAAGTCTCATGGGCCATGTAAATCCCCCTAGAACCCCAAAACAGTGGGCAATAGCTCACAAAAACGGCCATAAACGCAAAAACGATGAGTTTTTGGTCATGCCTATCAAACATGTACTAAGTGTCATGGACCTTGAAAATCACCCCAAAAACCCAAAACTGTGGACAATAGCTCACGAAACAGCCCAAAAACGTAAAAATGACGAGTTTTTGTTCATACATCTCAAACATAGACTGAGTGTCATGGGCCTTGAAAATCAACGCAGAAACCCAAAACTATGGACAATAGCTCACGAAAATGGCCCTAAAATGTAAAAACGACGAGTTTTTGGTCATGCCTCTCAAACATGTACAGATTGTCATATTCCTTGTAAATTGCCCCAGAACCCAAAAACAGTGGGCAATAGCTCACGAAAACAGCCATAAACGCAAGATAAATGAGTTTTTGGTCATGCGTGTCAAACATGTACTAAGTGTCATGGGCATTTTAAGTTGTAATCGTACTTAAGGCGTTGTTCGCTGAATTATCCTCATTTGCACCCTTGCGTCATTTTCCTTGTCTCGCCTTTGTCTAGGGAATGCTCTACGCCGTTCAGGGGCCAGCCTCCGAGCGGGACAGCAGCCTGGCGCTTAGTATGCAGCTCGTGGTGCAAGGCTAGCGGGCGCTGGCACTCCAGAGGTGACTGTAATGGCACACAGGACTATTTCCCTGCAGCCCCACCGGCGTCCTAACACAACAAAGGCGATTCTAGGAGAAGAAACACAAGGCCGCAGACAAGGACAACAGAGTACTTGATGAAATTGGCACGAATTGTGTGACCCCCACGCGCCCATGCGCTTTCATTCGAGCGTCGCTCGAGAGGAGAGAGCACCATGGATCGTATGAGATGACTGTAGCAGGTCCCTTCCCTAGTCAGAGCTCGATCCGTTCTGGGTTTTGCGGGCCTGCTATTTTCCGGGCAAAGGCCCTAGCGCGGACACCGTGCTCCGGCTCTTTCTCGAAAGGCAGTCGAGCAAAAACTCACGTTCGCGTTAAGTCGCAGTTAGCTAAAATTGCGAGGCTGGTGGAGCCAAGACTCACGATTCCAGGCAGTTTCTATAGATTAGAAAAGATTAATGGCGAGTGAAACTGCCGTTACACTTTGTTCCTTGTGCAGACGAAGGGCTCCGTTTCCTCAGCCGAAGGCAAGGGGGTGGCATCCCTTAAGCCCCCTGTCCCATCTTCAAGCACCTGGGGACGGGGCCATCGAGGACTGGCGTAGGCCTACGCGTCCTCTAGCTCAGGTCCCAGGGATGCGTATCTATTGAGGAAGCGCTCACAGAGGTCCCTCCAGGACGAGATGGATCTTGGCGGTAGCCCGCAGATCCACCGGCGAGGCCCTCCCTTTGTTGCCATCATGAACCAACCGGCCATGACACGCCCGCCGCCTCCCGCCGACCGTATGGCAGCCGCGTAATGCTGCAAGAACTCCACGGGATCGGAGGTTCCGTCGTAACGTGCACCGATCTCCGGCCGGAAGCAAGACGGCCATGTTGCGCGGTGAAGTGGCCCGGCGAGCGCCGTGAAGCCCTCGAAGCCGAGGTCGCCGGGCGCTGGCGCACCCTCTCCAATGGCTTCTAGGCCATCAAGGACTTGAAGACGATCTCGGCGATGGCTCGCGTAGACAGCGCGAAGGCAAAGACGATGACGACGATCGTCACTCATGTCGAAGTAGATCTGGAAGAAAACACATCACAACCCCCTACCTGGCGCACCAAATGTCGATGGATTTCGTGTCGCAAGAACACGGGGTACCACGCGACGGACCCAAAGATTCGAACGCAGGGGGCTGAATGTGTGAGATCTAGGATCGCAACGAAGCACGGTGACGGAAGCCTCGAGTTGTCGAATGCGCTACGCACTGCAGAGAGAGACGCCGAGCTTTACCCAGGTTCAGGGCCCTCGTGGTGAGGTAACACCCCTACTTCCTGCCTTCTTGTATTACAACACGACACCTCGCGAGGAGTACAAGGTCTTGTTTACAAAGCTCTAGCTAGCCAGAGGTTGAAGAACCTGTGTGCCCAGCTAGCAGCTTGGAGAAGATCAGATCCCATCTAAGGGGTGGCCTCCCCTCCTTTTATAGCGCCAAGGTCCTCCTTCCCCTTATCTTCTTGGGGAAGGGGTTGCCACACACACGGCCAAGGAGGGAGGACAGTTGTAGACTACGCTCCTCTATGGACGTAGTCTTCGTAGGGTAGTGGCACCGGTCCACAGGAGTGGGTGGAGGAAGCTGACGTCTTCCTCTGGCGCCCTACACTGTCCACGCTATTTTTAGGGGGGTGGCCAACAACCACTGTGTCGCTTTGGGCAGGCACAGCGAAAGTTGGTCTCCTCCCTATCGGGGGTAGCGTGGGCGGTACACGGTCTTCTGTCCTTTATCTTCTTGCTCTGCACGCCACCGTGCTGAGCTGTCGCGGACTTGGTCCCTCTCCTCACCAGCGGGGGCTCATGAGGAGGTCTTCTGGTCCTTAGCAGTTTCCACCATTGTTCTCCTCATGAGGCGCCTCCTCATGAGGGTCTTATCCGTAGCTTGGGTCGTTTGTTCTCCCCTGGGCTGAAGCTGGGTCGATGACGGGGCCCAGGAGCAGGTGGACCGGGATACCCCGGTATCCAGAACACCGACAGTAGCCCCCAGGAGCTCGGCCCGTGAACATGCCCTCTCGAGGGAGCGAAGGGCCGGGGGCCCCAGAAGCTGCTGGGCCCTCCAACGGCACGTGTCAACCGCGCGGTCAGAGGACCATGCGAAGAAGTGGAGGTCGTGGGCACGTGGCACCCTCGCAGTTGGCGGAGTGAAGCGGCGTGGGGATCGTGCATAGTGGGTGGGGGTAACGGGCGTTTTTGGAACCGTGGCATGAAGGGCGACGCTTCGGAAACCGCGCCCCGGCCGCCCCCTTAAAGGCTTGGCAGAGAAGGCTCCTCCCCCTACCAACAGCACATTGCCGCCGCTACCTCCCTGCCGAAGATCTTGCGCATCCAAATCCTCCTAGCCTCCAATCTTCTCGCTACAACTTGCCCCCGCCCAGAGCCATGGCACCGCGCAGGGCCGTTGGAGCGGCGAGGTCTTCTGAAGCTGTGCCGCGGCCGGCGGCGCCCCTGCTCGACTCCCGCATCAAGAGCAGCCGCGAGCTCCAGACCGTCCGAGAGATGGTCGGGAGCAAGAACAATGAGTGGGGTGCCACCCGCATCTGGCACGGCCGCACGCCGCAGGACACTCTGCCCGCGACGGCGCAGCCTTTCTTCCTCTTCTCTGTCTTTGCCGGCTTGTTGCCGCCGTTCTCCCCCTTCTTCCTGGCGATCCTAGAGACTTATGAGATCCAGGCCATCCACCTGCATCCCAAGTCCGTCACCTTGCTGGTGGTCTTCGCCTATGCCTGCGAGGCCTGGATCGGCATCAAGCCATCGGTGGCGTACTTTCGCCACCTCTTCTCTCTCCAGTCCTCTGGGCTGAACCAGAGTTCCGGATGCGTCTCCTTTATCGCTACCGCCCGAACGGAGGGCGACTTCATCGACTTGAAGTGGATGAAGAAAGTTGAAGACTTTCGGAGCCGCTAGTTCTTTGTCGACATCCTCGAAGAATCGGAGCTCTTCCTCGTCACCGGGATCCCTCCCGTCAAGCTCACCACCTGGGCCAGCGAGGCCCTTCCTGAGGAAGCCCTGAGGACGCTCCGCCCATGAATCTGAGATCTCCGGAAGGCCGGCATCACAGGGACCATGGTCGGGGTGGAGTTCGTCACCTGACGCATCGCCCCCCTGCAGGACCACCGCTGGGAGATCTGGAGGCACAGGGCCGGGGACGACTTCAGGCTCCATGTCAGCGAGCTCAACGCCGACGCTCGGGAGGAGGTAATAAGAGCCTTCTTCTCTTCCACCGCCATCCCCGCCATCCCGCGCAATGTCTTGCTGATCTACAATCTGGGCGCTCGGGAGACCAGCCGCGTTACGGCGGGGATCTTGAAGTTCAACGCCTGGGGCCCGTTCCTTGCCGACGGCGTCGTGCCTGGTCCCCTCCCGAGCACACCTGCGGCCAGCTCGGAGCAGGACTCGGTAGCAAGGGGAACGGGGCCCACGGCCTCTGGAGATGGCGACGACGACGACGCGGAGTCCGATGAGCGACTGGTCCGCCGGAGGCGTCCTGAGGGCTCTGTGGTGCTCTCAGATTCCTCCGACGACGACTCCGCCTCGCTGGACCAGCCCACCGGGGGAGACGCCGACGTGTCCTCCTCGCGAGACCTGGAGGAGGAGGGGCGCTGAGCCCGCCTGGAGGCGGAGCGCCGCTCCAAGTTTAACGATGAACACGCCAGCCGGTAACCTGAGGCTGGGGCCTCCCATGGGAAAAAACCGGCGGGCGAATCTTCCGTGCCCTTACCGCCACCCTCTGCCCTCCCGAGCAAAAGAGCATGGGTGGAGCGGGACGCCTCGTGAGTGTTCCTGCACAAAGACCTTTACCTCTTGTCTTACCTTTCCCCTAACCTCATTCCCCCTTTTTCTCTCCAGGGATGCAGAGGAGAAGAAGGAAGAGAAGAAGAGGAGGAAGAAGAGGAAGACCGGACAGACCATGCTCGGCCCTGACCCGGCCGCCATGGTCACACCGACGACACCGCCGCCCGCCGCCGGAGAAGAAGAGGACCACGCATCTACGGACGCGATGTCCGCCTTAGGAGCCGCTGTGGCTCCCAGCACGACCGAGCCCCCTAGCGCAGGGGGCACACCAGAGACCACAGGGCAGCTACGGCTGCCCCCTCTGTAGCCAGCACCACCACCGCCCCGGAGGCGCCCTCGACGAGCACGGCCGCGCCGTTCGGCATGAGGGCAGCCCCCGAGCCGAGCAGCGAGAAGAGGATGGCCTCCACTGAGCCGGGGCCCTCCAGAGCCCCATCGCCTCCCTTGCCAGAGATACTGGGGAGGCCTGCAAGGATCGCAGCTGAGCCCCACGCTGCTGACCCATGGGCGGGGGTGCTCACGGCCATGACCGGCGCTCTCGGGACGAGGTCGTCAGGGCGCGCACCGCTGAGGAGGTGCACATCGACGAGGGCTGGGCCCTCCTGCACCAAGCCACGAAGAGATACCATCTCCTAGACCAGTGTGCCGCCGAGCGCCGCAAGCAGGCGAGGAAGGAGGCGGAGGAGATCTGCGCCAGCGCGGTCGAGGAGGCCGAAGAAGCTCTAGCGAACGCTAGGGAGTCGGCGAGGGGGGTCCTGGCCAGGGCGCATCACGAGGCCATGGAGATCATCTCTGAGGCTCGCCAGAAGATCCCCCCCACCGTCGGGCCTCCCAACCCAGCCTTGGCTGGGGAGGAGGCCAAGCGGGCAGCTCAGCACCTCCTGGACCAGGCTAGGACAAATGCCGACGGTCTTCTCGCCAACGCCCAGCAAAGGCTGGACGAAGTCGAGGACTGAGAGGCCCTCCTCCACGCCCGCGAGGAGAGCGCTGATTCCAGGGCGGAGAGCCTGATCCTGCAAGAGGCTGGGCTCGCCGTCCGAGAAGCAGAGGCCCGTGAGCGCGAGCGGGGACTCCGCCTCCGAGAGGAGCAGCTCCAGGCCCTTGAGGATCGGCTCAACAGGGAGCGAGAGGCCCTCGAGAGCCGGGAGGCAATGGTCAGCCAGTCCACCGCTGAGCTGACTCGGCACCAAGAGGCGCTAAACTAGCGCGAGGCTTCCCTCTAGGGAAGGATGGACCACATGCTGAACTAGCGACGGGTCAGCATGGAGCAGGAGTTCGAGCAGAGGCGCGTCGAGATCACCAAGGCGTGCCGCGCGGACTTCCGCTCCAAGACCGACGCCGCCCTGGTGAGGTACAAGCAGGGGCACGAGACCCTGGAGCGCTAGGTCCGTGACCTGGAGACTGAACTGAGGGGGGCGCAGAGTGTGCCCTCGCCGAAGCTGACGCCACCATCGCCTTGCTCCGGTGCGACGTGCAGAGGCTTGAGGAGGAGAACTCGGCGTCGGTCCTGCAGGTCGTGGAGATCTCCAGAGAGCTCCAGGAGGCTAGGGACTCCGAAGCGGAAGCACGCGTGCTGTGAAGGCAGCGTGTGCAGATGTTCTGCGGGTTCTCAGCCCGCGTCATGGCGGCGGCGCACTGCCTGGGCATCCACGGGCTGAACCTGCCCACCGTCCCTGAGGACGACGGGTCGATCATGCTCTTCTTTAGCCAGCTGGCTGAACAGCTGGACGGCGCATCGGTGAAGGTCTTGGAGCTCATCGACGCCGAGTGCCGGGAGCTGCTGGGGCTCGCGGGGACGCGAATCTTCACCAACCTCCAATGCCTCCGCCCCAACCTCAACCTGGAAGAGGTACTGCAGAGGCCGTCGCCTCCACCGCCAGGAACTCCTGACCGCGCGGCGGTGGCCAGGGCAGGGCGGTTGGATATCGCTCTGCGATGACTGTAGGCCATCTACGCCCGCGCTGGAGCACCCGCCACCGCGGACCAGGAGAGCTCCTCCAGCGGCGACACCTCTAGCTCCGAGGAGTCCGGCAGCGAGGAAGCTAGGGAGGAAGACGACGGAGCGACGGAGTCCAGCGGAGAGGCATCCTCAGGCTCCAGCCAAGGCACCGACGATGATGAGGGCAACGCGGTGGTCACCCAGTAAGCTCTTCCTAGACCTCCTCCAGAAGAACTGAGTTAGCTGCACACTTGGCAGCTGTCAGACATTGCCCGGCTAGGCCATTTTAAGTTGTAATCGTACTTAAGGCGTTGTTCGCCGAATTATCCTCATTTGCACCCATGCATCATTTTCCTTGTCTCGCCTTTGTCTGGGGAATGTTCCACGCCGTTCAGGGGCCAGCCTCCGAGCGGGACAGCATCCTGGCGCTTAGTATGCAGCTCGTGGTGCAAGGCTAGCGGGCGCTGGCACTCCAGAGGTGACTGTAATGGCACACATGACTATTTCCCTGCAGCCCCCCCGGCGTCCAAACACAACAAAGGCGATTCCAGGAGAAGAAACACAAGGCCGCAGACAAGGACAGCAGAGTACTTGATGAAATTGGCACGAATTGTGCGACCCCCATGCGCCCATGCGCTTTCATTCGAGCGTCGCTCGAGTGGAGAGAGCACCATGGATCGTATGAGATGACTGTAGCGGGTCCCTTCCCTAGTCAGAGCTCGATCCGTTCTGGGTTTTGCGAGCCTGCTGTTTTCCGGGCGAAGGCCCCAGCGCGGACACCGTGCTCCAGCTCTTTCTCAAAAGGCAGTCGAGCAAAAACTCACGTTCGCGTTAAGTCGCAGTTAGCTGAAATTGTGAGGCTGGTGGAGCCAAGACTCACGATTCCAGGCAGTTTCTATAGATTAGAAAAGATTAATGGCGAGTGAGACTGCCGTTACACTTTGTTCCTTGCGCAGACGAAGGGCTCCGTTTCCTCAGCCGAAGGCAAGGGGGTGGCGTTCCTTAAGCCCCCCTGCCCCATCTTCAAGCACCTGGGGACGGGGCCATCGAGGACGGCGTAGGCCTACGCGTCCTCTGGCTCAGGTCCCAGGGATGCGTATCCGTCAAGGAAGCGCTCGCAGAGGTCCCTCCAGGACGAGATGGATCTTGGCGGTAGCCCGCAGAGCCACCGGCGAGGCCCTCCCTTTGTTGCCATCATGAACCAACCGGCCATAACACGCCGGTCGCCTCCCACCGACCGTATGGCGGTCGCGAAATGCTGCAAGAACTCCACGGGATCGGAGATTCCGTCGTAACGCGCACCGATCTCCGGCCGGAAGCAAGACGGCCATGTTGCGCGGCGAAGTGGCCCGGCGAGCGCCGCGAAGCCCTCGAAGCCGAGGTCGCCGGGCGCTGGCGCACCCTCTCCAATGGCTTCTAGGCCATCAAGGACTTGAAGATGATCTCAGCGACGGCTCGCGTAGACAGCGCGAAGGCGAAGACAATGACGACGATCGTCACTCATGTCGAAGCAGATCTGGAAGAAAACACACCACAGCCCCCTACCTGGCGCACCAAATGTCGATGGATTTCGTGTCACAAGAACACGGGGTACCACGCGACGGACCCAAAGATTCAAACGCAGGGGGCTGAACGTGTGAGATCTAGGATCGCAACGAAGCACGGTGACGGAAGCCTCGAGTTGTCTAACTCGCTATGCACTGCAGAGAGAGACGCCGAGCTTTACCCAGGTTCAGGGCCCTCGTGGTGAGGTAACACCCCTACTTCCTGCCTTCTTGTATTAGAACATGACACCTTGCGAGGAGTACAAGGTCTTGGTTACAAAGCTCTAGCTGGCCAGAGGTTGAAGAACCTGCGTGCCCAGCTAGCAGCTTGGAGAAGATCATATCCCATCTAAGGGCCGGCCTCCCCTCCTTTTATAGCGCCGAGGTCCTCCTTCCCCTTATCTTCTTGGGGAAGGGGTTGCCACACACACGGCCAAGGAGGGAGGACAGCTGTAGACTACGCTCCTCTGTGGACGTAGTCTTCGTAGGGTAGTGGCGCCGATCCACAGGAGTGGGTGGAGGAAGCTGACGTCTTCCTCTGGTGCCCTGCACCGTCCACGCTATTTTTAGGGGGGGTGGCCAACAACCACTGTGCCGCTTTGGGCAGGCACAGTGAAAGTTGGTCTCCTCCCTGTCGGGGGTAGCGTGGGCGGTACGCGGTCTTCTATCCTTTATCTTCTTGCTCTGCACGCCACCGTGCTGAGTTGTCACGGACTTGGTCCCTCTCCTCACCAGCGGAGGCTCGTGAGGAGGTCTTCTGGTCCTTAGCAGTTTCCACCGTCATTCTCCTCATGAGGCGCCTCCTCATGAGGGTCTTCTCCGTAGCTTGGGTTGTTGGTTCTCCCCTGGGCTGAAGCTGGGCCGATGACGGGGCCCAGGAGCAGGTGGACCAGGATACCCCGGTATCCAGAACACCGACATGGGCCTTGTAAATCACCCCGGAAACCCAAGACTGTGGGCAATAACTCATGATAACAGCCAGAAACGCAAAAACGATGAGTTTTTGGTCATGCCTCTGAAACATGTACTGAGTGTCATGGGCCTTGTAAATCACCCTGGAACCCCAAAACTGTGGTCAATAGCTCACGAAAACGGCCATAAACGCAAATACGACGAGTTTTTGGTCATGCATGTCAAACAAGTACTAAGTGTCGTGGGCTTGAAAATCACCGTGAAAACCCAAAACTGTGGACTATAGCTCACGAAAACGGCCCGAAAATGTAAGAACATCAAGTTTTTGGTCATTCCTCTCAAACATGTACTGAGTGTCATGGGCCATGTAAATCCCCACAGAACCCCAAAACAGTGGGCAATAGCTCACAAAAACGGCCATAAACGCAAAAACGATGAGTTTTTGGTCATGCCTGTCAAACATGTACTAAGTGTTATAGACCTTGAAAATCACCCCAAAAACCCAAAACTGTGGACAATAGCTCACGAAACAGGCCCAAAAACGTAATAACGACGAGTTTTTGTTCATACATCTCAAACATAGATTGAGTGTCATTGGCCTTGTAAATCACCGCAGAAACCCAAAACTATGGACAATAGCTCACGAAAACGGCCCTAAAATGTAAAAACGATGAGTTTTTGGTCATGCCTCTCAAACATGTACAGATTGTCATATTCCTTGTAAATTGCCCCAGAACCCGAAAATAGTGGGCAATAGCTCACGAAAACGGCCATAAACGCAAGAAAAATGAGTTTTTGGTCATGCGTGTCAAACATGTACTAAGTGTCATGGGCCTTAAAAATCACCCTGGAAACCCAAAACTGTCGACAATAACTCACGAAAACGGCCCGAAAATGTAAAAACGACGAGTTTTTGGTCATGCCTCTCAGACATAGACTGAGTGTCATGGGCCTTGTAAATCACCACGGAAACCCAAAACTATGGACAATAGCTCACGAAAACGGCCATAAATGCAAAAACGATGAGTTTTGAGTCATGCCTCCCAAACATGTACTGAGTGTCATGGGCCTTGTAAATCACCCCGGAACCCTAAAACTGTGGGCAATAGCTCACGAAAACGGCCATAAACGCAAATACGATGAGTTTTTGGTCATGCATGTCAAATAAGTACTAAGTGTCATGGGCTTGAAAATCACCCTGAAAACCCAAAACTGTGGACTATAGCTCACGAAAACGGCCCGAAAATGTAAAAACGTCAAGTTTTTGGTCATTCCTCTCAAACATGTACTAAGTGTCATGGGCCTTGAAAATCACCCCGGAAACCCAAAACTGTCGACAATACCTCACGACAACGGCCTGAAAACGTAAAAACGACGAGTTTTTGGTCATGCCTCTAAGACATAGGCTGAGTGTCATGGGCCTTGTAAATCACCGTGGAAACCCAAAACTGTGGACAATAGCTCACGAAAACGGCCATAAATGCCAAAAACGATGAGTTTTGAGTCATGCCTCCCAAACTTGTACTGAGTGTCATGGGCCTTGTAAATCACCCCGGAAACCCAAGACTGTGGGCAACAACTCATGAAAACAGCCAGAAACGCAAAAACGATGAGTTTTTGGTCATGCCTCTCAAACATGTACTGAGTGTCATGGGCCTTGTAAATCACCTCGGAACCCCAAAACTGTGGGCAATAGCTCACGAAAATGGCCATAAACGCAAATACGACGAGTTTTTGGTCATGCATGTCAAACAAGTACTAAGTGTCGTGGGCTTGAAAATCACCGTGAAAACCCAAAACTGTGGACTATAGCTCACGAAAACGGCCCGAAAATGTAAGAACATCAAGTTTTTGGTCATTCCTCTCAAACATGTACTGAGTGTCATGGGCCATGTACATCCCCCCAGAACCCCAAAACAGTGGGCAATAGCTCACAAAAACGGCCATGAACGCAAAAATGACGAGTTTTTGGTCATGCCTCTCAAACATGTACTAAGTGTCATAGACCTTGAAAATCACCCCAAAAACCCAAAACTGTGGACAATAGCTCACGAAACGGCCCAAAAACGTAAAAACGACGAGTTTTTGTTCATACATCTCAAACATAGATTGAGTGTCATTGGCCTTGTAAATCACCGCAGAAACCCAAAACTATGGACAATAGCTCACGAAAACGGCCCTAAAATGTAAAAACGATGAGTTTTTGGTCATGCCTCTCAAACATGTACAGATTGTCATATTCCTTGTAAATTGCCCCAGAACCCGAAAATAGTGGGCAATAGCTCACGAAAACGGCCATAAACGCAAGAAAAATGAGTTTTTGGTCATGCGTGTCAAACATGTACTAAGTGTCATGGGCCTTGAAAATCAACCCGGAAACCCAAAACTGCCGACAATAACTCATGAAAACGGCCCGAAAACAGCCCGAAAACGTAAAAACGACGAGTTTTTGGTCATGCCTTTCAGACATAGACTGAGTGTCATGGGCCTTGTAAATCACCGCGGAAACCCAAAACTATGCACAATAGCTCACGAAAACGGCCATAAATGCAAAAACGATGAGTTTTGAGTCATGCCTCCCAAACATGTACTGAGTGTCATGGGCCTTGTAAATCACCCCGGAAACCCAAGACTGTGGGCAATAGCTCGTGAAAACGGCCAGAAACACAAAAACGATGAGTTTTTGGTCATGCCTCTCAAACATGTACTGAGTGTCATGGGCGTTGTAAATCACCCCGAAACCCCAAAACTGTGGGCAATAGCTCACGAAAACGGCCATAAACGCAAATACGACGAGTTTTTGGTCATGCATGTCAAATAAGTACTCAGTGTCATGGGCTTGAAAATCACCCTGAAAACCCAAAACTGTGGACTATAGCTCACGAAACGGCCCGAAAATGTAAAAACGTCAAGTTTTTGGTCATTCCTCTCAAACATGTACTAAGTGTCATGGGCCTTGAAAATCACCCCGGAAACCCAAAACTGTCGACAATAGCTCACGACAACGGCCCGAAAACGTAAAAACGACGAGTTTTTGGTCATGCCTCTCAGACATAGGCTGAGTGTCATGGGCCTTGTAAATCACCGCGGAAACCCAAAACTGTGGACAATAGCTCACGAAAACGGCCATAAATGCAAAAAACGATGAGTTTTGAGTCATGCCTCCCAAACTTGTACTGAGTGTCATGGGCCTTGTAAATCACCCCGGAAACCCAAGACTATGGGCAATAACTCATGAAAACAGCCAGAAACGCAAAAATGATGAGTTTTTGGTCATGCCTCTCAAACATGTACTGAGTGTCATGGGCCTTGTAAATCACCCCGGAACCCCAAAACTATGGGCAATAGCTCACAAAAATGGCCATAAACGCAAATACGACGAGTTTTTGGTCATGCATGTCAAACAAGTACTAAGTGTCGTGGGCTTGAAAATCACCGTGAAAACCCAAAACTGTGGACTATAGCTCACAAAAACGGCCCGAAAATGTAAGAACGTCAAGTTTTTGGTCATTCCTCTCAAACATGTACTGAGTGTCATGGGCCATGTACATCCCCCCAGAACCCCAAAACAGTGGGCAATAGCTCACAAAAACGGCCATGAACGCAAAAATGACGAGTTTTTGGTCATGCCTGTCAAACATATACTAAGTGTCATAGACCTTGAAAATCACCCCAAAAACCCAAAACTGTGGACAATAGCTCACGAAACGGCCCAAAAACGTAAAAACGACGAGTTTTTGTTCATACATCTCAAACATAGATTGAGTGTCGTGGGCCTTGTAAATCACCGCAGAAACCCAAAACTATGGACAATAGCTCACGAAAACGGCCCTAAAATGTAAAAATGATGAGTTTTTGGTCATGCCTCTCAAACATGTACAGATTGTCATATTCCTTGTAAATTGCCCCAGAACCCGAAAATAGTGGGCAATAGCTCACGAAAACGGCCATAAACGCAAGAAAAATGAGTTTTTGGTCATGCGTGTCAAACATGTACTAAGTGTCATGGGCATTGAAAATCACCCCGGAAACCCAAAACTGTCGACAATAACTCATGAAAACGGCCCGAAAACGGCCCGAAAACGTAAAAACGACGAGTTTTTGGTCATGCCTCTCAGACATAGACTGAGTGTCATGGGCCTTGTAAATCATCGCGGAAACCCAAAACTATGGACAATAGCTCATGAAAACGGCCATAAATGCAAAAACGATGAGTTTTGAGTCATGCCTCCCAAACATGTACTGAGTGTCATGGGCCTTGTAAATCACCCCGGAAACCCAAGAATGTGGGCAATAGCTCGTGAAAACGGCCAGAAACACAAAAACGATGAGTTTTTGGTCATGCCTCTCAAACATGTACTGAGTGTCATGGGCCTTGTAAATCACCCCGGAACCCCAAAACTGTGGGCAATAGCTCACGAAAACGGCCATAAACGCAAATACGACGAGTTTTTGGTCATGCATGTCAAATAAGTACTAAGTGTCACGGGCTTGAAAATCACCCTGAAAACCCAAAACTGTGGACTATAGCTCACGAAACGGCCCGAAAATGTAAAAACGTCAAGTTTTTGGTCATTCCTCTCAAACATGTACTAAGTGTCATGGGCCTTGAAAATCACCCCGGAAACCCAAAACTGTCGACAATAGCTCACGACAACGGCCCAAAAACGCAAAAACGATGAGTTTTTCGTCATGCCTCTCAGACATAGGCTGAGTGTCATGGGCCTTGTAAATCACCGTGGAAACCCAAAATTGTGGACAATAGCTCACGAAAACGGCCATAAATGCAAAAAACGATGAGTTTTGAGTCATGCCTCCCAAACTTGTACTGAGTGTCATGGGCCTTGTAAATCACCCCGGAAACCCAAGACTGTGGGCAATAACTCATGAAAACAGCCAGAAACGCAAAAACGATGAGTTTTTGGTCATGCCTCTCAAACATGTACTGAGTGTCATGGGCCTTGTAAATCACCTCGGAACCCCAAAACTGTGGGCAATAGCTCACGAAAATGGCCATAAACGCAAATACGACGAGTTTTTGGTCATGCATGTCAAACAAGTACTAAGTGTCGTGGGCTTGAAAATCACCCTGAAAACCCAAAACTGTGGACTATAGCTCACGAAAACGGCTCGAAAATGTAAGAACGTCAAGTTTTTGGTCATTCTTCTCAAACATGTACTGAGTGTCATGGGCCATGTACATCCCCCCAGAACCCCAAAATAGTGGGCAATAGCTCACAAAAACGGCCATGAACGCAAAAATGACGAGTTTTTGGTCATGCCTGTCAAACATGTACTAAGTGTCATAGATGTTGAAAATCACCCCAAAAACCCAAAACTGTGGACAATAGCTCACGAAACGGCCCAAAAACGTAAAAACGACGAGTTTTTGTTCATACATCTCAAATATAGATTGAGTGTCATGGGCCTTGTAAATCACTGCAGAAACCCAAAACTATGGACAATAGCTCACGAAAACGGCCCTAAAATGTAAAAACGATGAGTTTTTGGTCATGCCTCTCAAACATGTACAGATTGTCATATTCCTTGTAAATTGCCCCAGAACCCGAAAATAGTGGGCAATAGCTCACGAAAACGGCCATAAACGCAAGAAAAATGAGTTTTTGGTCATGCATGTCAAACATGTACTAAGTGTCATGGGCCTTGAAAATCACCCCGGAAACCCAAAACTGTCGACAATAACTCATGAAAACGGCCCGAAAACGGCCCGAAAACGTAAAAACGACGAGTTTTTGGTCATGCCTCTCAGACATAGACTGAGTGTCATGGGCCTTGTAAATCACCGCGGAAACCCAAAACTATGGACAATAGCTCACAAAAACGGCCATAAATGCAAAAACGATGAGTTTTGAGTCATGCCTCCCAAACATGTACTGAGTGTCATGGGCCTTGTAAATCACCCCGGAAACCCAAGACTGTGGGCAATAGCTCGTGAAAACGGCCAGAAACACAAAAACAATGAGTTTTTGGTCATGCCTCTCAAACATGTACTGAGTGTCATGGGCCTTGTAAATCACCCCAGAACCCCAAAACTGTGGGCAATAGCTCACAAAAACGGCCATAAACGCAAATACGACGAGTTTTTGGTCATGCATGTCAAATAAGTACTAAGTGTCATGGGCTTGAAAATCACCCTGAAAACCCAAAACTATGGACTATAGCTCACGAAAACGGCCCGAAAATGTAAAAATGTCAAGTTTTTGGTCATTTCTCTCAAACATGTACTAAGTGTCATGGGCCTTGAAAATCACCCCGGAAACCCAAAACTGTCGACAATACCTCACGACAACGGCCTGAAAACGTAAAAACGACGAGTTTTTGGTCATGCCTCTCAGACATAGGCTGAGTGTCATGGGCCTTGTAAATCACCGTGGAAACCCAAAATTGTGGACAGTAGCTCACGAAAACGGCCATAAATGCAAAAAACGATGAGTTTTGAGTCATGCCTCCCAAACTTGTACTGAGTGTCATGGGCCTTGTAAATCACCCTGGAAACCCAAGACTGTGGGCAACAACTCATGAAAACAGCCAGAAACGCAAAAACGATGAGTTTTTGGTCATGCCTCTCAAACATGTACTGAGTGTCATGGGCCTTGTAAATCACCCCGGAACCCCAAAACTGTGGGCAATAGCTCACGAAAATGGCCATAAACGCAAATACGACGAGTTTTTGGTCATGCATGTCAAACAAGTACTAAGTGTCGTGGGCTTGAAAATCACCGTGAAAACCCAAAACTGTGGACTATAGCTCACGAAAACGGCCCGAAAATGTAAGAACATCAAGTTTTTGGTCATTCCTCTCAAACATGTACTGAGTGTCATGGGCCTTGTACATCCCCGCAGAACCCAAAACTAGTTGGACAATAGCTCAACGACAACGGCCAAGACGCAAAAACTGACTAGTGTTTTGGTATGCCCTATCAAACATGTACTAAGTGTCATGGCCATGTAATCCACCAGAAACCCCAAAAATTGGGCAATAGCTCACAACAACGGCCATAAAAGCAAAAACGATAGTTTTTGGTCATGCCTGTCAACATGTTACTAAGTGTCATGGGCCTTCAAAATCACCCGAAACCCAAAAACTGTGGACATAGATCACGAAATGGCCCAAAACCGTAAAACGATGGGTTTTTGGTCATACCTCTCAAACATTAGGAGTGTCATGGGCCTTGTAAATAACCTCTAAACCAAAACAGTGGGCATAGCTCATGAAAACGGCCCTAAAATATGCAAAAAAACGGGTGTTTTTGGTCATGCCTCTCAAATATGTACTGATGTCATGGGCCCTGTAAACCCTAAACCCTGAACCCTGAACCCTAAACACTATAAAACGACAAGTTTTTGGTAATGCCTCTCAAACATGTACTGAGTGTCATGGGCCATGTAAATCCCCCCAGAACCCCAAAACTATGGGCAATAGCTCACATAAACGGCCATAAATGCAAAAACAATGAGTTTTTGGTTATGGCTGTCAAACATGTACTAAGTGTCATGGACCTTGAAAATCACCCCAAAAACCTAAAACTGTGGACAATAGCTCATGAAACGGCCCAAAAATGTAAAAATGACGTGTTTTTGGTCATACCTCTCAAGCATAGACTGAGTGTCATGGGCCTTGTAAATCACCGCAAAAACCCAAAACTACGGACAATAGCTCACGAAAACGGCCCTAAAACGTAAAAACGACGAGTTTTTGGTCATGCCTCTCAAACATGTACTAATTGTCACATTCCTTGTAAATTGCCCCAGAACCCCAAAATAGTGGGCAATAGCTCACGAAAACGGCCATAAACGCAAGAAAAATGAGTTTTTGGTCATGCGTGTCAAACATGTACTAAGTGTCATGGGCCTTGAAAATCACCCCAGAAACCCAAAACTGTGGACAATAGCTCACAAAAATGGCCTGAAAACGTAAAAACGACGAGTTTTTGGTCATGCCTCTCAGACATAGACTAAGTGTCATGGGCCTTCTAAATCACCATGGAAACCCAAAACTGTGGACAATAGCTCACGAAAACAGACCTAAAACGTAAAAACAATGAGTTTTTGGTCATGTAGTGAGTGTCATGGGCATTGTAAATCACCTCGCAAACCCTAAACAGTGGGCAATAGCTCATGAAAACGGCCCTAAAACGCAAAAACGATGAGTTTTTTGGTCATGCCTCTCAAACATGTTCTAAGTGTCACGGGCCATGTAAATCCCCCAGAACCCCAAAACAGTGGGAAATAGCTCACAAACACGGCCATAAACGCAAAACGACGAATTTTTGGTCATGCCTGTCAAATAAGTACCAAGTGTCATGGGCCTTGAAAATCACCCCAAAAACCCAAAACTGTGAACAATAGCTCACGAAAATGGCCCGAAAATGTAAAAACGACAAGTTTTTGGTCATGCCTCTCAAATATGTATGGAGTGTCATGGGCCATGTAAACCCTGAACCCTGATCCCTAAACCCTAAACCCTATAAAACGACAAGTTTTTGGTCATGCCTCTCAAACATGTACTGAGTGTCATGGGCCATGTAAATCCCCCCGGAACCCAAAACTGTGGGCAATAGCTCACAAAACGGCCATAAACGCAAAAAACAACGATTTTTTGGTCATGGCTGTCAAACATGTACTAAGTGTCATGAACCTTGAAAATCACCCAAAAAACCTAAAACTGTGGACAGTAGCTCACGAAATGGCCCAAAAATGTAAAAACAACATGTTTTTGGTCATACCTCTCAAACATAGACTGAGTGTCATGGGCCTTGTAAATCACCGCAAAAACCAAAACTACGGACAATAGCTCACGAAAACGGTCCTAAAACGTAAAAATGATGAGTTTTTGGTCATGCCTCTCAAACATGTACTGATTGTCATATTCCTTGTAAATTGCCCCAGAACCCCAAAATAGTGGGCAATAGCTCACGAAAACGGCTATAAACGCAAGAAAAATGAGTTTTTGGTCATGCGTGTCAAACATGTACTAAGTGTCATGGGCCTTGAAAATCACCCCGGAAACCCAAAACTATGGACAATAGCTCACAAAAATGGCCTGAAAACGTAAAAACGAGTTTTTGGTCATGCCTCTCAGACATAGACTAAGTGTCATGGGCCTTCTAAATCACCGCGGAAACCCAAAACTGTGGACAATAGCTCACGAAAACAGACCTAAAACGTAAAAACTACGAGTTTTCGGTCATGCCTCTCAAACATGTCAGATTGTCATATTCCTTGTAAATCGCCCTAGAACCCAAAATAGTGGGCAATAGCTCACGAAAACGTCCATGAATGCAAAAACAACGAGTTTTCGATCATGCCTCTCAGACATAGACTAAGTGTCATGGGCCTTTTAAATCACCGCGGAAACCCAAAACTATGGACAATAGCTCACGAAAACAGACCTAAAACGTAAAAACGACGAGTTTTTGGTCATGCCTTTCAAACATGTACTAAGTGTCATTAGCCTTGTAAATCGCCCCGGAACCCCAAAACTGTGGGCAATAGCTCACGAAAACGGCCATAAACACAAAAACGACAAGTTTTGGGACATGCCTCTCAAACATGTAGTGAGTGTCATGGGCCTTGTAAATGACCTCGCAAACACAAAACAGTGGGCAATAGCTCATGAAAACGGCCCTAAAATGCAAAAACGATGAGTTTTTTGGTCATGCCTCTCAAACATGTTCTGAGTGTCACGGGCCATGTAAATCCCCCTGAACCCCAAAACAATGGGAAATAGCTCACAAAAATAGCCATAAACGCAAAAATGACGAATTTTTGGTCATGCCTGTCAAATAAGTACCAAGTGTCATTGGCCTTGTAAATCGCCACGGAACCCAAAACTGTGGGCAATAGCTCACAAAAACGGCCCGAAAATGTAAAAACGACAAGTTTTTGGTCATGCCTCTCAAATATGTACTGAGTGTCATGGGCCATGTAAACCCTAAACCCTGAACCCTGAACCCTAAACCCTATAAAAACGACAAGTTTTTGGTAATGCCTCTCAAACATGTACTGAGTGTCATGGGCCATGTAAATCCCCCCAGAACCCCAAAACTATGGGCAATAGCTCACATAAACGGCCATAAATGCAAAAACAATGAGTTTTTGGTTATGGCTGTCAAACATGTACTAAGTGTCATGGACCTTGAAAATCACCCCAAAAACCTAAAACTGTGGACAATAGCTCATGAAACGGCCCAAAAATGTAAAAACGACGTGTTTTTGGTCATACCTCTCAAACATAGACTGAGTGTCATGGGCCTTGTAAATCACCGCAAAAACCCAAAACTACGGACAATAGCTCACGAAAACGGCCCTAAAACGTAAAAACGACGAGTTTTTGGTCATGCCTCTCAAACATGTACTAATTGTCACATTCCTTGTAAATTGCCCCAGAACCCCAAAATAGTGGGCAATAGCTCACGAAAACGGCCATAAACGCAAGAAAAATGAGTTTTTGGTCATGCATGTCAAACATATACTAAGTGTCATGGGCCTTGAAAATCACCCCAGAAACCCAAAACTGTGGACAATAGCTCACAAAAATGGCCTGAAAACGTAAAAACGACGAGTTTTTGGTCATGCCTCTCAGACATAGACTAAGTGTCATGGGCCTTCTAAATCACCATGGAAACCCAAAACTGTGGACAATAGCTCACGAAAACAGACCTAAAACGTAAAAACAATGAGTTTTTAGTCATGCCTCTCAAACATGTACAGATTGTCATATTCCTCGTAAATCGCCCTAGAACCCCAAAATAGTGGGCAATAGCTCACGAAAACGTCCATGAATGCAAAAACAACGAGTTTTCGGTCATGCCTCTCAGACATAGACTAAGTGTCATGGGCCTTCTAAATCACCGCGGAAACCCAAAACTATGGATAATAGCTCACGAAAACAGACCTAAAACGTAAAAATGATGAGTTTTTGGTCATGCCTTTCAAACATGTACTGAGTGTCATTGGCCTTGTAAATCGCCCCGGAACCCCAAAACTGTGGGCAATAGCTCACGAAAACGACCATAAACACAAAAACGATGAGTTTTGGGACATGCTTCTCAAACATGTAGTGAGTGTCATGGGCCTTGTAAATCACCTCGCAAACCCAAAACAGTGGGCAATAGCTCATGAAAACGGCCCTAAAACGCAAAAAATGATGAGTTTTTTGGTCATGCCTCTCAAACATGTTCTGAGTGTCACGGGCGTGTAAATCCCCTAGAACCCCAAAACATTGGGAAATAGCTCAAAAAAACGGCCATAAATGCAAAAACGACGAATTTTAGATCATGCCTGTCAAATAAGTACCAAGTGTCATGGGCCTCGAAAATCACCCCAAAAACCTAAAAATGTGAACAATAGCTCACGAAAATGGCCCGAAAATGTAAAAATGTCAAGTTTTTGGTCATGCCTATCAAATATGTACTGAGTGTCATGGGCCATGTAAATCCCTCCCATAACCCCAAAACAGTGGGCAATAGCTCACAAAAACGGCCATAAACGCAAAAACGACAAGTTTTTGTTCATGCCTATCAAACATGTACTAAGTGTCATGGGCCTTGAAAATCACCCGCGAAACCCAAAACTGTGGACAATAGCTCACGAAACAGCCCAAAAACGTAAAAATGATGGGTTTTTGGTCGTACCTCTCAAACATTTAGTGAGTGTCATGGGCCTTATAGATCACCTCAGAAACCCAAAACAGTGGGCAATAGCTCATGAAAATAGCCCTAAAACGCAAAAAACGGCGAGTTTTTGGTCATGCCTCTCAAACATGTACTAAGTGTCATGGGCCATGTAAATCCCCCAGAACCCCAAAAAGTGGGCAATAGCTCACAAAAACGGCCATAAACGCAAAAACGATGAGTTTTTGGTCATGCCTGTCAAACATGTACTAAGTGTCATGGGCCTTCAAAATCACCCCGAAAACCCAAAACTGTGGACAATAGATCACGAAATGGCCCAAAACCGTAAAAACGATGGGTTTTTGGTCATACCTCTCAAACATTTAGTGAGTGTCATGGGCCTTGTAAATCACCTCGGAAACCCAAAACAGTGGGCAATAGCTCATGAAAACGGCCCTAAAATGCAAAAACGGCGTGTTTTTGGTCATGCCTCTCAAATATGTACTGAGTGTCATGGGCCATGTAAACCCTAAACCCTGAACCCTGAACCCTAAACACTATAAAAACGACAAGTTTTTGGTAATGCCTCTCAAACATGTACTGAGTGTCATGGGCCATGTAAATCCCCCCAGAACCCCAAAACTATGGGCAATAGCTCACATAAACGGCCATAAATGCAAAAACAATGAGTTTTTGGTTATGGCTGTCAAACATGTACTAAGTGTCATGGACCTTGAAAATCACCCCAAAAACCTAAAACTGTGGACAATAGCTCATGAAACGGCCCAAAAATGTAAAAATGACGTGTTTTTGGTCATACCTCTCAAGCATAGACTGAGTGTCATGGGCCTTGTAAATCACCGCAAAAACCCAAAACTACGGACAATAGCTCACGAAAATGGCCCTAAAACGTAAAAACGACGAGTTTTTGGTCATGCCTCTCAAACATGTACTAATTGTCACATTCCTTGTAAATTGCCCCAGAACCCCAAAATAGTGGGCAATAGCTCACGAAAACGGCCATAAACGCAAGAAAAATGAGTTTTTGGTCATGCGTGTCAAACATGTACTAAGTGTCATGGGCCTTGAAAATCACCCCAGAAACCCAAAACTGTGGACAATAGCTCACAAAAATGGCCTGAAAACGTAAAAACGACGAGTTTTTGGTCATGCCTCTCAGACATAGACTAAGTGTCATGGGCCTTCTAAATCACCATGGAAACCCAAAACTGTGGACAATAGCTCACGAAAACAGACCTAAAACGTAAAAACAATGAGTTTTTGGTCATGTAGTGAGTGTCATGGGCATTGTAAATCACCTCGCAAACCCTAAACAGTGGGCAATAGCTCATGAAAACGGCCCTAAAACGCAAAAACGATGAGTTTTTTGGTCATGCCTCTCAAACATGTTCTAAGTGTCACGGGCCATGTAAATCCCCCAGAACCCCAAAACAGTGGGAAATAGCTCACATGTACTGAGTGTCATGGGCCATGTAAATCCCCCCAGAACCCCAAAACTATGGGCAATAGCTCACATAAACGGCCATAAATGCAAAAACAATGAGTTTTTGGTTATGGCTGTCAAACATGTACTAAGTGTCATGGACCTTGAAAATCACCCCAAAAACCTAAAACTGTGGACAATAGCTCATGAAATGGCCCAAAAATGTAAAAACGACGTGTTTTTGGTCATACCTCTCAAACATAGACTGAGTGTCATGGGCCTTGTAAATCACCGCAAAAACCCAAAACTACGGACAATAGCTCACGAAAACGGCCCTAAAACGTAAAAACGACGAGTTTTTGGTCATGCCTCTCAAACATGTACTAATTGTCACATTCCTTGTAAATTGCCCCAGAACCCCAAAATAGTGGGCAATAGCTCACGAAAATGGCCATAAACGCAAGAAAAATGAGTTTTTGGTCATGCATGTCAAACATATACTAAGTGTCATGGGCCTTGAAAATCACCCCAGAAACCCAAAACTGTGGACAATAGCTCACAAAAATGGCCTGAAAACGTAAAAACGACGAGTTTTTGGTCATGCCTCTCAGACATAGACTAAGTGTCATGGGCCTTCTAAATCACCATGGAAACCCAAAACTGTGGACAATAGCTCACGAAAACAGACCTAAAACGTAAAAACAATGAGTTTTCAGTCATGCCTCTCAAACATGTACAGATTGTCATATTCCTCGTAAATCGCCCTAGAACCCCAAAATAGTGGGCAATAGCTCACGAAAACGTCCATGAATGCAAAAACAACGAGTTTTCGGTCATGCCTCTCAGACATAGACTAAGTGTCATGGGCCTTCTAAATCACCGCGGAAACCCAAAACTATGGATAATAGCTCACGAAAACAGACCTAAAACGTAAAAATGATGAGTTTTTGGTCATGCCTTTCAAACATGTACTGAGTGTCATTGGCCTTGTAAATCGCCCCGGAACCCCAAAACTGTGGGCAATAGCTCACGAAAACGACCATAAACACAAAAACGATGAGTTTTGGGACATGCTTCTCAAACATGTAGTGAGTGTCATGGGCCTTGTAAATCACCTCGCAAACCCAAAACAGTGGGCAATAGCTTATGAAAACGGCCCTAAAACGCAAAAAATGATGAGTTTTTTGGTCATGCCTCTCAAACATGTTCTGAGTGTCACGGGCGTGTAAATCCCCTAGAACCCCAAAACATTGGGAAATAGCTCACAAAAACGGCCATAAATGCAAAAACGACGAATTTTAGATCATGCCTGTCAAATAAGTACCAAGTGTCATGGGCCTTGAAAATCACCCCAAAAACCTAAAAATGTGAACAATAGCTCACGAAAATGGCCCGAAAATGTAAAAATGTCAAGTTTTTGGTCATGCCTATCAAATATGTACTGAGTGTCATGGGCCATGTAAATCCCTCCCATAACCCCAAAACAGTGGGCAATAGCTCACAAAAACGGCCATAAACGCAAAAACGACAAGTTTTTGTTCATGCCTATCAAACATGTACTAAGTGTCATGGGCCTTGAAAATCACCCGCGAAACCCAAAACTGTGGACAATAGCTCACGAAACAGCCCAAAAACGTAAAAATGATGGGTTTTTGGTCGTACCTCTCAAACATTTAGTGAGTGTCATGGGCCTTATAGATCACCTCAGAAACCCAAAACAGTGGGCAATAGCTCATGAAAATAGCCCTAAAACGCAAAAACGGCGAGTTTTTGGTCATGCCTCTCAAACATGTACTAAGTGTCATGGGCCATGTAAATCCCCCAGAACCCCAAAAAGTGGGCAATAGCTCACAAAAACGGCCATAAACGCAAAAACGATGAGTTTTTGGTCATGCCTGTCAAACATGTACTAAGTGTCATGGGCCTTCAAAATCACCCCGAAAACCCAAAACTGTGGACAATAGATCACGAAATGGCCCAAAACCGTAAAAACGATGGGTTTTTGGTCATACCTCTCAAACATTTAGTGAGTGTCATGGGCCTTGTAAATCACCTCGGAAACCCAAAACAGTGGGCAATAGCTCATGAAAACGGCCCTAAAATGCAAAAACGGCGTGTTTTTGGTCATGCCTCTCAAATATGTACTGAGTGTCATGGGCCATGTAAACCCTAAACCCTGAACCCTGAACCCTAAACACTATAAAAACGACAAGTTTTTGGTAATGCCTCTCAAACATGTACTGAGTGTCATGGGCCATGTAAATCCCCCCAGAACCCCAAAACTATGGGCAATAGCTCACATAAACGGCCATAAATGCAAAAACAATGAGTTTTTGGTTATGGCTGTCAAACATGTACTAAGTGTCATGGACCTTGAAAATCACCCCAAAAACCTAAAACTGTGGACAATAGCTCATGAAACGGCCCAAAAATGTAAAAATGACGTGTTTTTGGTCATACCTCTCAAGCATAGACTGAGTGTCATGGGCCTTGTAAATCACCGCAAAAACCCAAAACTACGGACAATAGCTCACGAAAACGGCCCTAAAACGTAAAAAACGACGAGTTTTTGGTCATGCCTCTCAAACATGTACTAATTGTCACATTCCTTGTAAATTGCCCCAGAACCCCAAAATAGTGGGCAATAGCTCACGAAAACGGCCATAAACGCAAGAAAAATGAGTTTTTGGTCATGCGTGTCAAACATGTACTAAGTGTCATGGGCCTTGAAAATCACCCCAGAAACCCAAAACTGTGGACAATAGCTCACAAAAATGGCCTGAAAACGTAAAAACGACGAGTTTTTGGTCATGCCTCTCAGACATAGACTAAGTGTCATGGGCCTTCTAAATCACCATGGAAACCCAAAACTGTGGACAATAGCTCACGAAAACAGACCTAAAACGTAAAAACAATGAGTTTTTGGTCATGTAGTGAGTGTCATGGGCATTGTAAATCACCTCGCAAACCCTAAACAGTGGGCAATAGCTCATGAAAACGGCCCTAAAACGCAAAAAACGATGAGTTTTTTGGTCATGCCTCTCAAACATGTTCTAAGTGTCACGGGCCATGTAAATCCCCCAGAACCCCAAAACAGTGGGAAATAGCTCACATGTACTGAGTGTCATGGGCCATGTAAATCCCCCCAGAACCCCAAAACTATGGGCAATAGCTCACATAAACGGCCATAAATGCAAAAACAATGAGTTTTTGGTTATGGCTGTCAAACATGTACTAAGTGTCATGGACCTTGAAAATCACCCCAAAAACCTAAAACTGTGGACAATAGCTCATGAAATGGCCCAAAAATGTAAAAACGACGTGTTTTTGGTCATACCTCTCAAACATAGACTGAGTGTCATGGGCCTTGTAAATCACCGCAAAAAACCCAAAACTACGGACAATAGCTCACGAAAACGGCCCTAAAACGTAAAAACGACGAGTTTTTGGTCATGCCTCTCAAACATGTACTAATTGTCACATTCCTTGTAAATTGCCCCAGAACCCCAAAATAGTGGGCAATAGCTCACGAAAACGGCCATAAACGCAAGAAAAATGAGTTTTTGGTCATGCGTGTCAAACATGTACTAAGTGTCATGGGCCTTGAAAATCACCCCAGAAACCCAAAACTGTGGACAATAGCTCACAAAAATGGCCTGAAAACGTAAAAACGACGAGTTTTTGGTCATGCCTCTCAGACATAGACTAAGTGTCATGGGCCTTCTAAATCACCATGGAAACCCAAAACTGTGGACAATAGCTCACGAAAACAGACCTAAAACGTAAAAACAATGAGTTTTTGGTCATGTAGTGAGTGTCATGGGCATTGTAAATCACCTCGCAAACCCTAAACAGTGGGCAATAGCTCATGAAAACGGCCCTAAAACGCAAAAACGATGAGTTTTTTGGTCATGCCTCTCAAACATGTTCTAAGTGTCACGGGCCATGTAAATCCCCCAGAACCCCAAAACAGTGGGAAATAGCTCACAAACACGGCCATAAACGCAAAAACGACGAATTTTTGGTCATGCCTGTCAAATAAGTACCAAGTGTCATGGGCCTTGAAAATCACCCCAAAAACCCAAAACTGTGAACAATAGCTCACGAAAATGGCCCGAAAATGTAAAAACGACAAGTTTTTGGTCATGCCTCTCAAATATGTATGGAGTGTCATGGGCCATGTAAACCCTGAACCCTGATCCCTAAACCCTAAACCCTATAAAACGACAAGTTTTTGGTCATGCCTCTCAAACATGTACTGAGTGTCATGGGCCATGTAAATCCCCCCGGAACCCCAAAACTGTGGGCAATAGCTCACAAAAACGGCCATAAACGCAAAAAACAACGATTTTTTGGTCATGGCTGTCAAACATGTACTAAGTGTCATGAACCTTGAAAATCACCCAAAAAACCTAAAACTGTGGACAGTAGCTCACGAAATGGCCCAAAAATGTAAAAACAACATGTTTTTGGTCATACCTCTCAAACATAGACTGAGTGTCATGGGCCTTGTAAATCACCGCAAAAACCCAAAACTACGGACAATAGCTCACGAAAACGGTCCTAAAACGTAAAAATGATGAGTTTTTGGTCATGCCTCTCAAACATGTACTGATTGTCATATTCCTTGTAAATTGCCCCAGAACCCCAAAATAGTGGGCAATAGCTCACGAAAACGGCTATAAACGCAAGAAAAATGAGTTTTTGGTCATGCGTGTCAAACATGTACTAAGTGTCATGGGCCTTGAAAATCACCCCGGAAACCCAAAACTATGGACAATAGCTCACAAAAATGGCCTGAAAACGTAAAAACGAGTTTTTGGTCATGCCTCTCAGACATAGACTAAGTGTCATGGGCCTTCTAAATCACCGCGGAAACCCAAAACTGTGGACAATAGCTCACAAAAACAGACCTAAAACGTAAAAACTACGAGTTTTCGGTCATGCCTCTCAAACATGTCAGATTGTCATATTCCTTGTAAATCGCCCTAGAACCCAAAATAGTGGGCAATAGCTCACGAAAACGTCCATGAATGCAAAAACAATGAGTTTTCGATCATGCCTCTCAGACATAGACTAAGTGTCATGGGCCTTTTAAATCACCGCGGAAACCCAAAACTATGGACAATAGCTCACGAAAACAGACCTAAAACGTAAAAACGACGAGTTTTTGGTCATGCCTTTCAAACATGTACTAAGTGTCATTAGCCTTGTAAATCGCCCCGGAACCCCAAAACTGTGGGCAATAGCTCACGAAAACGGCCATAAACACAAAAACGACAAGTTTTGGGACATGCCTCTCAAACATGTAGTGAGTGTCATGGGCCTTGTAAATGACCTCGCAAACACAAAACAGTGGGCAATAGCTCATGAAAACGGCCCTAAAATGCAAAAACGATGAGTTTTTTGGTCATGCCTCTCAAACATGTTCTGAGTGTCACGGGCCATGTAAATCCCCCTGAACCCCAAAACAATGGGAAATAGCTCACAAAAATAGCCATAAACGCAAAAATGACGAATTTTTGGTCATGCCTGTCAAATAAGTACCAAGTGTCATTGGCCTTGTAAATCGCCACGGAACCCAAAACTGTGGGCAATAGCTCACAAAAACGGCCCGAAAATGTAAAAACGACAAGTTTTTGGTCATGCCTCTCAAATATGTACTGAGTGTCATGGGCCATGTAAACCCTAAACCCTGAACCCTGAACCCTAAACCCTATAAAAACGACAAGTTTTTGGTAATGCCTCTCAAACATGTACTGAGTGTCATGGGCCATGTAAATCCCCCCAGAACCCCAAAACTATGGGCAATAGCTCACATAAACGGCCATAAATGCAAAAACAATGAGTTTTTGGTTATGGCTGTCAAACATGTACTAAGTGTCATGGACCTTGAAAATCACCCCAAAAACCTAAAACTGTGGACAATAGCTCATGAAACGGCCCAAAAATGTAAAAACGACGTGTTTTTGGTCATACCTCTCAAACATAGACTGAGTGTCATGGGCCTTGTAAATCACCGCAAAAACCCAAAACTACGGACAATAGCTCACGAAAACGGCCCTAAAACGTAAAAACGACGAGTTTTTGGTCATGCCTCTCAAACATGTACTAATTGTCACATTCCTTGTAAATTGCCCCAGAACCCCAAAATAGTGGGCAATAGCTCACGAAAACGGCCATAAACGCAAGAAAAATGAGTTTTTGGTCATGCATGTCAAACATATACTAAGTGTCATGGGCCTTGAAAATCACCCCAGAAACCCAAAACTGTGGACAATAGCTCACAAAAATGGCCTGAAAACGTAAAAACGACGAGTTTTTGGTCATGCCTCTCAGACATAGACTAAGTGTCATGGGCCTTCTAAATCACCATGGAAACCCAAAACTGTGGACAATAGCTCACGAAAACAGACCTAAAACGTAAAAACAATGAGTTTTTAGTCATGCCTCTCAAACATGTACAGATTGTCATATTCCTCGTAAATCGCCCTAGAACCCCAAAATAGTGGGCAATAGCTCACGAAAACGTCCATGAATGCAAAAACAACGAGTTTTCGGTCATGCCTCTCAGACATAGACTAAGTGTCATGGGCCTTCTAAATCACCGCGGAAACCCAAAACTATGGATAGCTCACGAAAACAGACCTAAAACGTAAAAATGATGAGTTTTTGGTCATGCCTTTCAAACATGTACTGAGTGTCATTGGCCTTGTAAATCGCCCCGGAACCCCAAAACTGTGGGCAATAGCTCACGAAAACGACCATAAACACAAAAACGATGAGTTTTGGGACATGCTTCTCAAACATGTAGTGAGTGTCATGGGCCTTGTAAATCACCTCGCAAACCCAAAACAGTGGGCAATAGCTCATGAAAACGGCCCTAAAACGCAAAAAATGATGAGTTTTTTGGTCATGCCTCTCAAACATGTTCTGAGTGTCACGGGCGTGTAAATCCCCTAGAACCCCAAAACATTGGGAAATAGCTCACAAAAACGGCCATAAATGCAAAAACGACGAATTTTAGATCATGCCTGTCAAATAAGTACCAAGTGTCATGGGCCTCGAAAATCACCCCAAAAACCTAAAAATGTGAACAATAGCTCACGAAAATGGCCCGAAAATGTAAAAATGTCAAGTTTTTGGTCATGCCTATCAAATATGTACTGAGTGTCATGGGCCATGTAAATCCCTCCCATAACCCCAAAACAGTGGGCAATAGCTCACAAAAACGGCCATAAACGCAAAAACGACAAGTTTTTGTTCATGCCTATCAAACATGTACTAAGTGTCATGGGCCTTGAAAATCACCCGCGAAACCCAAAACTGTGGACAATAGCTCACGAAACAGCCCAAAAACGTAAAAATGATGGGTTTTTGGTCGTACCTCTCAAACATTTAGTGAGTGTCATGGGCCTTATAGATCACCTCAGAAACCCAAAACAGTGGGCAATAGCTCATGAAAATAGCCCTAAAACGCAAAAACGGCGAGTTTTTGGTCATGCCTCTCAAACATGTACTAAGTGTCATGGGCCATGTAAATCCCCCAGAACCCCAAAAAGTGGGCAATAGCTCACAAAAACGGCCATAAACGCAAAAACGATGAGTTTTTGGTCATGCCTGTCAAACATGTACTAAGTGTCATGGGCCTTCAAAATCACCCCGAAAACCCAAAACTGTGGACAATAGATCACGAAATGGCCCAAAACCGTAAAAACGATGGGTTTTTGGTCATACCTCTCAAACATTTAGTGAGTGTCATGGGCCTTGTAAATCACCTCGGAAACCCAAAACAGTGGGCAATAGCTCATGAAAACGGCCCTAAAATGCAAAAACGGCGTGTTTTTGGTCATGCCTCTCAAATATGTACTGAGTGTCATGGGCCATGTAAACCCTAAACCCTGAACCCTGAACCCTAAACACTATAAAAACGACAAGTTTTTGGTAATGCCTCTCAAACATGTACTGAGTGTCATGGGCCATGTAAATCCCCCCAGAACCCCAAAACTATGGGCAATAGCTCACATAAACGGCCATAAATGCAAAAACAATGAGTTTTTGGTTATGGCTGTCAAACATGTACTAAGTGTCATGGACCTTGAAAATCACCCCAAAAACCTAAAACTGTGGACAATAGCTCATGAAACGGCCCAAAAATGTAAAAATGACGTGTTTTTGGTCATACCTCTCAAGCATAGACTGAGTGTCATGGGCCTTGTAAATCACCGCAAAAACCCAAAACTACGGACAATAGCTCACGAAAATGGCCCTAAAACGTAAAAACGACGAGTTTTTGGTCATGCCTCTCAAACATGTACTAATTGTCACATTCCTTGTAAATTGCCCCAGAACCCCAAAATAGTGGGCAATAGCTCACGAAAACGGCCATAAACGCAAGAAAAATGAGTTTTTGGTCATGCGTGTCAAACATGTACTAAGTGTCATGGGCCTTGAAAATCACCCCAGAAACCCAAAACTGTGGACAATAGCTCACAAAAATGGCCTGAAAACGTAAAAACGACGAGTTTTTGGTCATGCCTCTCAGACATAGACTAAGTGTCATGGGCCTTCTAAATCACCATGGAAACCCAAAACTGTGGACAATAGCTCACGAAAACAGACCTAAAACGTAAAAACAATGAGTTTTTGGTCATGTAGTGAGTGTCATGGGCATTGTAAATCACCTCGCAAACCCTAAACAGTGGGCAATAGCTCATGAAAACGGCCCTAAAACGCAAAAAACGATGAGTTTTTTGGTCATGCCTCTCAAACATGTTCTAAGTGTCACGGGCCATGTAAATCCCCCAGAACCCCAAAACAGTGGGAAATAGCTCACATGTACTGAGTGTCATGGGCCATGTAAATCCCCCCAGAACCCCAAAACTATGGGCAATAGCTCACATAAACGGCCATAAATGCAAAAACAATGAGTTTTTGGTTATGGCTGTCAAACATGTACTAAGTGTCATGGACCTTGAAAATCACCCCAAAAACCTAAAACTGTGGACAATAGCTCATGAAATGGCCCAAAAATGTAAAAACGACGTGTTTTTGGTCATACCTCTCAAACATAGACTGAGTGTCATGGGCCTTGTAAATCACCGCAAAAACCCAAAACTACGGACAATAGCTCACGAAAACGGCCCTAAAACGTAAAAACGACGAGTTTTTGGTCATGCCTCTCAAACATGTACTAATTGTCACATTCCTTGTAAATTGCCCCAGAACCCCAAAATAGTGGGCAATAGCTCACGAAAATGGCCATAAACGCAAGAAAAATGAGTTTTTGGTCATGCATGTCAAACATATACTAAGTGTCATGGGCCTTGAAAATCACCCCAGAAACCCAAAACTGTGGACAATAGCTCACAAAAATGGCCTGAAAACGTAAAAACGACGAGTTTTTGGTCATGCCTCTCAGACATAGACTAAGTGTCATGGGCCTTCTAAATCACCATGGAAACCCAAAACTGTGGACAATAGCTCACGAAAACAGACCTAAAACGTAAAAACAATGAGTTTTCAGTCATGCCTCTCAAACATGTACAGATTGTCATATTCCTCGTAAATCGCCCTAGAACCCCAAAATAGTGGGCAATAGCTCACGAAAACGTCCATGAATGCAAAAACAACGAGTTTTCGGTCATGCCTCTCAGACATAGACTAAGTGTCATGGGCCTTCTAAATCACCGCGGAAACCCAAAACTATGGATAATAGCTCACGAAAACAGACCTAAAACGTAAAAATGATGAGTTTTTGGTCATGCCTTTCAAACATGTACTGAGTGTCATTGGCCTTGTAAATCGCCCCGGAACCCCAAAACTGTGGGCAATAGCTCACGAAAACGACCATAAACACAAAAACGATGAGTTTTGGGACATGCTTCTCAAACATGTAGTGAGTGTCATGGGCCTTGTAAATCACCTCGCAAACCCAAAACAGTGGGCAATAGCTTATGAAAACGGCCCTAAAACGCAAAAAATGATGAGTTTTTTGGTCATGCCTCTCAAACATGTTCTGAGTGTCACGGGCGTGTAAATCCCCTAGAACCCCAAAACATTGGGAAATAGCTCACAAAAACGGCCATAAATGCAAAAACGACGAATTTTAGATCATGCCTGTCAAATAAGTACCAAGTGTCATGGGCCTTGAAAATCACCCCAAAAACCTAAAAATGTGAACAATAGCTCACGAAAATGGCCCGAAAATGTAAAAATGTCAAGTTTTTGGTCATGCCTATCAAATATGTACTGAGTGTCATGGGCCATGTAAATCCCTCCCATAACCCCAAAACAGTGGGCAATAGCTCACAAAAACGGCCATAAACGCAAAAACGACAAGTTTTTGTTCATGCCTATCAAACATGTACTAAGTGTCATGGGCCTTGAAAATCACCCGCGAAACCCAAAACTGTGGACAATAGCTCACGAAACAGCCCAAAAACGTAAAAATGATGGGTTTTTGGTCGTACCTCTCAAACATTTAGTGAGTGTCATGGGCCTTATAGATCACCTCAGAAACCCAAAACAGTGGGCAATAGCTCATGAAAATAGCCCTAAAACGCAAAAACGGCGAGTTTTTGGTCATGCCTCTCAAACATGTACTAAGTGTCATGGGCCATGTAAATCCCCCAGAACCCCAAAAAGTGGGCAATAGCTCACAAAAACGGCCATAAACGCAAAAACGATGAGTTTTTGGTCATGCCTGTCAAACATGTACTAAGTGTCATGGGCCTTCAAAATCACCCCGAAAACCCAAAACTGTGGACAATAGATCACGAAATGGCCCAAAACCGTAAAAACGATGGGTTTTTGGTCATACCTCTCAAACATTTAGTGAGTGTCATGGGCCTTGTAAATCACCTCGGAAACCCAAAACAGTGGGCAATAGCTCATGAAAACGGCCCTAAAATGCAAAAAACGGCGTGTTTTTGGTCATGCCTCTCAAATATGTACTGAGTGTCATGGGCCATGTAAACCCTAAACCCTGAACCCTGAACCCTAAACACTATAAAAACGACAAGTTTTTGGTAATGCCTCTCAAACATGTACTGAGTGTCATGGGCCATGTAAATCCCCCCAGAACCCCAAAACTATGGGCAATAGCTCACATAAACGGCCATAAATGCAAAAACAATGAGTTTTTGGTTATGGCTGTCAAACATGTACTAAGTGTCATGGACCTTGAAAATCACCCCAAAAACCTAAAACTGTGGACAATAGCTCATGAAACGGCCCAAAAATGTAAAAATGACGTGTTTTTGGTCATACCTCTCAAGCATAGACTGAGTGTCATGGGCCTTGTAAATCACCGCAAAAACCCAAAACTACGGACAATAGCTCACGAAAACGGCCCTAAAACGAAAAAACGACGAGTTTTTGGTCATGCCTCTCAAACATGTACTAATTGTCACATTCCTTGTAAATTGCCCCAGAACCCCAAAATAGTGGGCAATAGCTCACGAAAACGGCCATAAACGCAAGAAAAATGAGTTTTTGGTCATGCGTGTCAAACATGTACTAAGTGTCATGGGCCTTGAAAATCACCCCAGAAACCCAAAACTGTGGACAATAGCTCACAAAAATGGCCTGAAAACGTAAAAACGACGAGTTTTTGGTCATGCCTCTCAGACATAGACTAAGTGTCATGGGCCTTCTAAATCACCATGGAAACCCAAAACTGTGGACAATAGCTCACGAAAACAGACCTAAAACGTAAAAACAATGAGTTTTTGGTCATGTAGTGAGTGTCATGGGCATTGTAAATCACCTCGCAAACCCTAAACAGTGGGCAATAGCTCATGAAAACGGCCCTAAAACGCAAAAAAACGATGAGTTTTTTGGTCATGCCTCTCAAACATGTTCTAAGTGTCACGGGCCATGTAAATCCCCCAGAACCCCAAAACAGTGGGAAATAGCTCACATGTACTGAGTGTCATGGGCCATGTAAATCCCCCCAGAACCCCAAAACTATGGGCAATAGCTCACATAAACGGCCATAAATGCAAAAACAATGAGTTTTTGGTTATGGCTGTCAAACATGTACTAAGTGTCATGGACCTTGAAAATCACCCCAAAAACCTAAAACTGTGGACAATAGCTCATGAAATGGCCCAAAAATGTAAAAACGACGTGTTTTTGGTCATACCTCTCAAACATAGACTGAGTGTCATGGGCCTTGTAAATCACCGCAAAAAACCCAAAACTACGGACAATAGCTCACGAAAACGGCCCTAAAACGTAAAAACGACGAGTTTTTGGTCATGCCTCTCAAACATGTACTAATTGTCACATTCCTTGTAAATTGCCCCAGAACCCCAAAATAGTGGGCAATAGCTCACGAAAACGGCCATAAACGCAAGAAAAATGAGTTTTTGGTCATGCGTGTCAAACATGTACTAAGTGTCATGGGCCTTGAAAATCACCCCAGAAACCCAAAACTGTGGACAATAGCTCACAAAAATGGCCTGAAAACGTAAAAACGACGAGTTTTTGGTCATGCCTCTCAGACATAGACTAAGTGTCATGGGCCTTCTAAATCACCATGGAAACCCAAAACTGTGGACAATAGCTCACGAAAACAGACCTAAAACGTAAAAACAATGAGTTTTTGGTCATGTAGTGAGTGTCATGGGCATTGTAAATCACCTCGCAAACCCTAAACAGTGGGCAATAGCTCATGAAAACGGCCCTAAAACGCAAAAACGATGAGTTTTTTGGTCATGCCTCTCAAACATGTTCTAAGTGTCACGGGCCATGTAAATCCCCCAGAACCCCAAAACAGTGGGAAATAGCTCACAAACACGGCCATAAACGCAAAAACGACGAATTTTTGGTCATGCCTGTCAAATAAGTACCAAGTGTCATGGGCCTTGAAAATCACCCCAAAAACCCAAAACTGTGAACAATAGCTCACGAAAATGGCCCGAAAATGTAAAAACGACAAGTTTTTGGTCATGCCTCTCAAATATGTATGGAGTGTCATGGGCCATGTAAACCCTGAACCCTGATCCCTAAACCCTAAACCCTATAAAACGACAAGTTTTTGGTCATGCCTCTCAAACATGTACTGAGTGTCATGGGCCATGTAAATCCCCCCGGAACCCCAAAACTGTGGGCAATAGCTCACAAAAACGGCCATAAACGCAAAAAACAACGATTTTTTGGTCATGGCTGTCAAACATGTACTAAGTGTCATGAACCTTGAAAATCACCCAAAAAACCTAAAACTGTGGACAGTAGCTCACGAAATGGCCCAAAAATGTAAAAACAACATGTTTTTGGTCATACCTCTCAAACATAGACTGAGTGTCATGGGCCTTGTAAATCACCGCAAAAACCCAAAACTACGGACAATAGCTCACGAAAACGGTCCTAAAACGTAAAAATGATGAGTTTTTGGTCATGCCTCTCAAACATGTACTGATTGTCATATTCCTTGTAAATTGCCCTAGAACCCCAAAATAGTGGGCAATAGCTCACGAAAACGGCTATAAACGCAAGAAAAATGAGTTTTTGGTCATGCGTGTCAAACATGTACTAAGTGTCATGGGCCTTGAAAATCACCCCGGAAACCCAAAACTATGGACAATAGCTCACAAAAATGGCCTGAAAACGTAAAAACGAGTTTTTGGTCATGCCTCTCAGACATAGACTAAGTGTCATGGGCCTTCTAAATCACCGCGGAAACCCAAAACTGTGGACAATAGCTCACAAAAACAGACCTAAAACGTAAAAACTACGAGTTTTCGGTCATGCCTCTCAAACATGTCAGATTGTCATATTCCTTGTAAATCGCCCTAGAACCCAAAATAGTGGGCAATAGCTCACGAAAACGTCCATGAATGCAAAAACAATGAGTTTTCGATCATGCCTCTCAGACATAGACTAAGTGTCATGGGCCTTTTAAATCACCGCGGAAACCCAAAACTATGGACAATAGCTCACGAAAACAGACCTAAAACGTAAAAACGACGAGTTTTTGGTCATGCCTTTCAAACATGTACTAAGTGTCATTAGCCTTGTAAATCGCCCCGGAACCCCAAAACTGTGGGCAATAGCTCACGAAAACGGCCATAAACACAAAAACGACAAGTTTTGGGACATGCCTCTCAAACATGTAGTGAGTGTCATGGGCCTTGTAAATGACCTCGCAAACACAAAACAGTGGGCAATAGCTCATGAAAACGGCCCTAAAATGCAAAAACGATGAGTTTTTTGGTCATGCCTCTCAAACATGTTCTGAGTGTCACGGGCCATGTAAATCCCCCTGAACCCCAAAACAATGGGAAATAGCTCACAAAAATAGCCATAAACGCAAAAATGACGAATTTTTGGTCATGCCTGTCAAATAAGTACCAAGTGTCATTGGCCTTGTAAATCGCCACGGAACCCAAAACTGTGGGCAATAGCTCACAAAAACGGCCCGAAAATGTAAAAACGACAAGTTTTTGGTCATGCCTCTCAAATATGTACTGAGTGTCATGGGCCATGTAAACCCTAAACCCTGAACCCTGAACCCTAAACCCTATAAAAACGACAAGTTTTTGGTAATGCCTCTCAAACATGTACTGAGTGTCATGGGCCATGTAAATCCCCCCAGAACCCCAAAACTATGGGCAATAGCTCACATAAACGGCCATAAATGCAAAAACAATGAGTTTTTGGTTATGGCTGTCAAACATGTACTAAGTGTCATGGACCTTGAAAATCACCCCAAAAACCTAAAACTGTGGACAATAGCTCATGAAACGGCCCAAAAATGTAAAAACGACGTGTTTTTGGTCATACCTCTCAAACATAGACTGAGTGTCATGGGCCTTGTAAATCACCGCAAAAACCCAAAACTACGGACAATAGCTCACGAAAACGGCCCTAAAACGTAAAAACGACGAGTTTTTGGTCATGCCTCTCAAACATGTACTAATTGTCACATTCCTTGTAAATTGCCCCAGAACCCCAAAATAGTGGGCAATAGCTCACGAAAACGGCCATAAACGCAAGAAAAATGAGTTTTTGGTCATGCGTGTCAAACATATACTAAGTGTCATGGGCCTTGAAAATCACCCCAGAAACCCAAAACTGTGGACAATAGCTCACAAAAATGGCCTGAAAACGTAAAAACGACGAGTTTTTGGTCATGCCTCTCAGACATAGACTAAGTGTCATGGGCCTTCTAAATCACCATGGAAACCCAAAACTGTGGACAATAGCTCACGAAAACAGACCTAAAACGTAAAAACAATGAGTTTTTAGTCATGCCTCTCAAACATGTATAGATTGTCATATTCCTCGTAAATCGCCCTAGAACCCCAAAATAGTGGGCAATAGCTCACGAAAACGTCCATGAATGCAAAAACAACGAGTTTTCGGTCATGCCTCTCAGACATAGACTAAGTGTCATGGGCCTTCTAAATCACCGCGGAAACCCAAAACTATGGATCTCACGAAAATAGACCTAAAACGTAAAAATGATGAGTTTTTGGTCATGCCTTTCAAACATGTACTGAGTGTCATTGGCCTTGTAAATCGCCCCGGAACCCCAAAACTGTGGGCAATAGCTCACGAAAACGACCATAAACACAAAAACGATGAGTTTTGGGACATGCTTCTCAAACATGTAGTGAGTGTCATGGGCCTTGTAAATCACCTCGCAAACCCAAAACAGTGGGCAATAGCTCATGAAAACGGCCCTAAAACGCAAAAAATGATGATTTTTTTGGTCATGCCTCTCAAACATGTTCTGAGTGTCACGGGCGTGTAAATCCCCTAGAACCCCAAAACATTGGGAAATAGCTCACAAAAACGGCCATAAATGCAAAAACGACGAATTTTAGATCATGCCTGTCAAATAAGTACCAAGTGTCATGGCCCTTGAAAATCACCCCAAAAACCTAAAAATGTGAACAATAGCTCACGAAAATGGCCCGAAAATGTAAAAATGTCAAGTTTTTGGTCATGCCTATCAAATATGTACTGAGTGTCATGGGCCATGTAAATCCCTCCCATAACCCCAAAACAGTGGGCAATAGCTCACAAAAACGGCCATAAATGCAAAAACGACAAGTTTTTGTTCATGCCCATCAAACATGTACTAAGTGTCATGGGCCTTGAAAATCACCCGCGAAACCCAAAACTGTGGACAATAGCTCACGAAACAGCCCAAAAACGTAAAAATGATGGGTTTTTGGTCGTACCTCTCAAACATTTAGTGAGTGTCATGGGCCTTATAGATCACCTCAGAAACCCAAAACAGTGGGCAATAGCTCATGAAAATAGCCCTAAAACGCAAAAACGGCGAGTTTTTGGTCATGCCTCTCAAACATGTACTAAGTGTCATGGGCCATGTAAATCCCCCAGAACCCCAAACAGTGGGCAATAGCTCACAAAAACGGCCATAAACGCAAAAACGATGAGTTTTTGGTCATGCCTGTCAAACATGTACTAAGTTTCATGGGCCTTCAAAATCACCCCGAAAACCCAAAACTGTGGACAATAGATCACGAAATGGCCCAAAACCGTAAAAACGATGGGTTTTTGGTCATACCTCTCAAACATTTAGTGAGTGTCATGGGCCTTGTAAATCACCTCGGAAACCCAAAACAATGGGCAATAGCTCATGAAAACGGCCCTAAAATGCAAAAACGGCGTGTTTTTGGTCATGCCTCTCAAATATGTACTGAGTGTCATGGGCCATGTAAACCCTAAACCCTGAACCCTGAACCCTAAACACTATAAAAACGACAAGTTTTTGGTAATGCCTCTCAAACATGTACTGAGTGTCATGGGCCATGTAAATCCCCCCAGAACCCCAAAACTATGGGCAATAGCTCACATAAACGGTCATAAATGCAAAAACAATGAGTTTTTGGTTATGGCTGTCAAACATGTACTAAGTGTCATGGACCTTGAAAATCACCCCAAAAACCTAAAACTGTGGACAATAGCTCATGAAACGGCCCAAAAATGTAAAAATGACGTGTTTTTGGTCATACCTCTCAAGCATAGACTGAGTGTCATGGGCCTTGTAAATCACCGCAAAAACCCAAAACTACGGACAATAGCTCACGAAAACGGCCCTAAAACGTAAAAATGACGAGTTTTTGGTCATGCCTCTCAAACATGTACTAATTCTCACATTCCTTGTAAATTGCCCCAGAACCCCAAAATAGTGGGCAATAGCTCACGAAAACGGCCATAAACGCAAGAAAAATGAGTTTTTGGTCATGCGTGTCAAACATGTACTAAGGGTCATGGGCCTTGAAAATCACCCCAGAAACCCAAAACTGTGGACAATAGCTCACAAAAATGGCCTGAAAACGTAAAAACGACGAGTTTTTGGTCATGCCTCTCAGACATAGACTAAGTGTCATGGGCCTTCTAAATCACCATGGAAACCCAAAACTGTGGACAATAGCTCACGAAAACAGACCTAAAACGTAAAAACAATGAGTTTTTAGTCATGCCTCTCAAACATGTACAGATTGTCATATTCCTCGTAAATCGCCCTAGAACCCCAAAATAGTGGGCAATAGCTCACGAAAACGTCCATGAATGCAAAAACAACGAGTTTTCGGTCATGCCTCTCAGACATAGACTAAGTGTCATGGGCCTTCTAAATCACCGCGGAAACCCAAAACTATGGACAATAGCTCACGAAAACAGACCTAAAACGTAAAAATGATGAGTTTTTGGTTATGCCTTTCAAACATGTACTGAGTGTCATTGGCCTTGTAAATCACCCCAGAACCCCAAAACTGTGGGCAATAGCTCATGAAAACGACCATAAACACAAAAACGATGAGTTTTGGGACATGCTTCTCAAACATGTAGTGAGTGTCATGGGCCTTGTAAATCACCTCGCAAACCCAAAACAGTGGGCAATAGCTCATGAAAACGGCCCTAAAACGCAAAAAATGATGAGTTTTTTGGTCATGCCTCTCAAACATGTTCTGAGTGTCACAGGCGTGTAAATCCCCCAGAACCCCAAAACATTGGGAAATAGCTCTGAAAAACGGCCATAAATGCAAAAACGACGAATTTTTGATCATGCCTGTCAAATAAGTACCAAGTGTCATGGGCCTTGAAAATCACCCCAAAAACCCAAAAATGTGAACAATAGCTCACGAAAACGGCCCGAAAATGTAAAAATGTCAAGTTTTTGGTCATGCCTATCAAATATGTACTGAGTGTCATGGGCCATGTAAATCCCTCCCATAACCCCAAAACAGTGGGCAATAGCTCACAAAAACGGCCATAAACGCAAAAATGACAAGTTTTTGTTCATGCCTATCAAACATGTACTAAGTGTCATGGGCCTTGAAAATCACCCGCGAAACCCAAAACTGTGGGCTCACTGAAACAGCCCAAAAACGTAAAAATGATGGGTTTTTGGTCATACCTCTCAAACATTTAGTGAGTGTCATGGGCCTTGTAGATCACCTTAGAAACCCAAAACAGTGGGCAATAGCTCATGAAAACAGCCCTAAAACGCAAAAACGGCGAGTTTTTGGTCATGCCTCTCAAACATGTACTAAGTGTCATGGGCCATGTAAATCCCCCAGAACCCCAAACAGTGGGCAATAGTTCACAAAAACGGCCATAAACGCAAAAACGATGAGTTTTTGGTCATGCCTGTCAAACATGTACTAAGTGTCATGGGCCTTCAAAATCACCCCGAAAACCCAAAACTGTGGACAATAGATCACGAAATAGCCCAAAACCGTAAAAACGACCGGTTTTTGGTCATACCTCTCAAACATTTAGTGAGTGTCATGGGCCTTGTAAATCACCTCGGAAACCCAAAACAGTGGGCAATAGCTCATGAAAACGGCCCTAAAATGCAAAAACGGCGTGTTTTTGGTCATGCCTCTCAAATATGTACTGAGTGTCATGGGCCATGTAAACCCTAAACCCTGAACCCTAAACCCTAAACCCTATAAAAATGACAAGTTTTTGGTCATGCCTCTCAAACATGTACTGAGTGTCATGGGCCATGTAAATCCCCCCAGAACCCCAAAACTATGGGCAATAGCTCACATAAACGGCCATAAATGCAAAAACAATGAGTTTTTGGTTATGGCTGTCAAACATGTACTAAGTGTCATGGACCTTGAAAATCACCCCAAAAACCTAAAACTGTGGACAATAGCTCATGAAACGGCCCAAAAATGTAAAAACGACGTGTTTTTGGTCATACCTCTCAAACATAGTCTGAGTGTCATGGGCTTGTAAATCACCGCAAAAACCCAAAACTACAGACAATAGCTCACGAAAATGGCCCTAAAACATAAAAACGACAAGTTTTTGGTCATGCCTCTCAAACATGTACTAATTGTCACATTCCTTGTAAATTGCCCCAGAACCCCAAAATAGTGGGCAATAGCTCACGAAAACGGCCATAAAAGCAAGAAAAATGAGTTTTTGGTCATGCGTGTCAAACATGTACTAAGTGTCATGGGCCTTGAAAATCACCCCAGAAACCCAAAACTGTGGACAATAGCTCACAAAAATGGCCTGAAAACGTAAAAACGACGAGTTTTTGGTCATGCCTCTCAGACATAGACTAAGTGTCATGGGCCTTCTAAATCACCGTGGAAACCCAAAACTGTGGACAATAGCTCACGAAAACAGACCTAAAGCGTAAAAACAATGAGTTTTTAGTCATACCTCTCAAACATGTACAGATTGTCATATTCCTCGTAAATCGCCCTAGAACCCCAAAATAGTGGGCAATAGCTCACGAAAACGTCCATGAATGCAAAAACAACGAGTTTTCGGTCAAGCCTCTCAGACATAGACTAAGTGTCATGGGCCTTCTAAATCACCGCGGAAACCCAAAACTATGGACAATAGCTCACGAAAACAGACCTAAAACGTAAAAATGATGAGTTTTTGGTCATGCCTTTCAAACATGTACTGAGTGTCATTGGCCTTGTAAATCACCTCGGAACCCCAAAACTGTGGGCAATAGCTCACGAAAACAACCATAACCACAGAAATGATGAGTTTTGGGACATGCTTCTCAAACATGTAGTGAGTGTCATGGGCCTTGTAAATCACCTCGCAAACCCAAAACAGTGGGCAATAGCTCATGAAAACGGCCCTAAAACGCAAAAAATGATGAGTTTTTTGGTCATGCCTCTCAAACATGTTCTGAGTGTCACGAGCGTGTAAATCCCCCAGAACCCCAAAACATTGGGAAATAGCTCACAAAAACGGCCATAAATGCAAAAACGACGAATTTTTTATCATGCCTGTCAAATAAGTACCAAGTGTCATGGGCCTTGAAAATCACCCCAAAAACCCAAAAATGTGAACAATAGCTCACGAAAACGGCCCAAAAATGTAAAAATGTCAAGTTTTTGGTCATGCCTATCAAATATGTACTGAGTGTCATGGGCCATGTAAATCCCTCCCATAACCCCAAAACAGTGGGCAATAGCTCACAAAAACGGCCATAAACGCAGAAACGACAAGTTTTTGTTCATGCCTATCAAACATGTACTAAGTGTAATGGGCCTTGAAAATCACCCGTGAAACCCAAAACTGTGGACAATAGCTCACGAAATAGCCCAAAAACGTAAAAATGATGGGTTTTTGGTCATACCTCTCAAACATTTAGTGAGTGTCATGGGCCTTGTAGATCACCTCAGAAACCCAAAACAGTGGGCAATAGCTCATGAAAACAGCCCTAAAACGCAAAAACGGCGAGTTTTTGGTCATGCCTCTCAAACATGTACTAAGTGTCATGGGCCATGTAAATCCCCCAGAACCCCAAACAGTGGGCAATAGCTCACAAAAACGGCCATAAACGCAAAAACGATGAGTTTTTGGTCATGCCTGTCAAACATGTACTAAGTGTCACGGGCCTTCAAAATCACCCCGAAAACCCAAAACTGTGGACAATAGATCACGAAATGGCCCAAAACCGTAAAAACGACGGGTTTTTGGTCATACCTCTCAAACATTTAGTGAGTGTCATGGGCCTTGTAAATCACCTCGGAAACCCAAAACAGTGGGCAATAGCTCATGAAAACGGCCCTAAAATGCAAAAACGGCGTGTTTTTGGTCATGCCTCTCAAATATGTACTGAGTGTCATGGGCCATGTAAACCCTAAACCCTGAACCCTGAACCCTAAACCCTATAAAAACAACAAGTTTTTGGTCATGCCTCTCAAACATGTACTGAGTGTCATGGGCCATGTAAATCCCCCCAGAACCCCAAAACTATGGGCAATAGCTCACATAAAGGGCCATAAATGCAAAAACAATGAGTTTTTGGTTATGGCTGTCAAACATGTACTAAGTGTCATGGACCTTGAAAATGACCCCAAAAACCTAAAACTGTGGACAATAGCTCATGAAACGGCCCAAAAATGTAAAAACGATGTGTTTTTGGTCATACCTCTCAAACATAGACTGAGTGTCATGGGCCTTGTATATCACCGCAAAAACCCAAAACTACGGACAATAGCTCACGAAAACGGCCCTAAAACGTAAAAACGACGAGTTTTTGGTCATGCCTCTCAAACATGTACTAATTGTCACATTCCTTGTAAATTGCCCCAGAACCCCAAAATAGTGGGCAATAGCTCACGAAAACAGCCATAAACGTAAGAAAAATGAGTTTTTGGTCATGCGTGTCAAACATGTACTAAGTGTCATGGGCCTTCAAAATCACCCCGAAAACCCAAAACTGTGGACAATAGATCACGAAATGGCCCAAAACCGTAAAAACGACGAGTTTTTGGTCATACCTCTCAAACATTTAGTGAGTGTCATGGGCCTTGTAAATCACCTCGGAAACCCAAAACAGTGGGCAATAGCTCATGAAAACGGCCCTAAAATGCAAAAATGGCGTGTTTTTGGTCATGCCTCTCAAACATGTACAATAGCTTATGAAAACGGCCAGAAACGCAAAAACGATGAGTTTTTGGTCATGCCTCTCAAACATGTACTGAGTGTCATGGGCCTTCAAAATCACCCCGAAAACCCAAAACTCTGTACATGTTTCAGTACATGTTTAAGAGGCATGACCAAAAACTCGTCGTGTTTGCGTTTTAGGGCCATTTTCATGAGCTATTGCCCATAGTTTTGGGATTCCGTAGTGATATACAAGGTCCATGACACTCAGTACATGTTTGAGAGTCATGACCAAAACATCGTCGTTTTTGCATTTATGGCCGTTTTCGTGACCTATTGCCCACAGTTTTGGGATTCCAGGGTGATTTATAAGGCCCATGAAACTCAGTACATTTTTGAGAGGTGTGACCAAAAACTCATTGTTTTTGCATTTTAGGACCGTTTTTATGAGCTATTGCCCACAGTTTTGGGGCTTAGGAGTGATTTTCAAGGTCTATGACACTCAGTACATATTTGAGAGGCATGACCAAAAACTCGTAATTTTTGCATTTTAGTGCCATTTTCATGAGCTATTACCCATAGTTTTGGGGTTCCGTAGTTTGAGACGCATGACCAAAAACTCGTCGTTTCTGCGTTTTAGCGCCGTTTTCATGAGCTATTGCCCACAGTTTTGGGGTTTCGGAGTGATTTATAAGATCCATGACACTCTGTACATGTTTGAGAGGCATGACCAAAAACTCGTCGTTTTTGTGTTTTAGGGCCGTTTTCATGAGCTATTGCCCACAGCTTTGGGGTTCCGTAGTGATTTACAAGGTCTATGACACTCAGTACATGTTTGAGAGGCATGACCAAAAACTCGTCATTTTTGCATTTTAGGGCCGTTTTCATGAGCTATTGCCCACAGTTTTGGGGTTCCGTAGTGATTTACAAGGTCCATGACACTCAGTACATGTTTGAGAGGCATGACCAAAAACTCGTCGTTTTTGCGTTTTAGGGCCGTTTTCATGAGCTATTGCCCACAGTTTTGGGGTTCTGTAGTGATTTACAAGGTCCATGACACTCAGTACATGTTTGAGAGGCATGACCAAAAACTCGTCGTTTTAGCGTTTTAGCGCCGTTTTCATGAGCTATTGCCCACAGTTTTGGGGTTCCAGAGTGATTTATAAGGTCCATGACACTAAGTACATGTTTGAGAGGCATGACCAAAAACTCGTCGTTTTTGCGTTTTAGGGCCGTTTTCATGAGCTATTGCCCATAGTTTTGGGGTGCCGTAGTGATTTACAAGGTCCATGACACTCAGTACATGTTTGAGAGGCATGACCAAAAACTCATCGTTTTTGCGTTTTAGGGCCGTTTTCATGAGCTACTGCCCACAGTTTGGGATTCCGTAGTGATATACAAGGTCCATGACACTCAGTACATGTTTGAGAGGCATGACGAAAACATCGTCGTTTTATGTGTTTTAGCGTCGTTTTCATGAGCTATTGCCCACAGTTTTGGGGTTCCAGAGTGATTTATAAGGTCCATGACACTTAGTACATGTTTGAGAGGCATGACCAAAAACTCGTCATTTTTGCGTTTTAGGGCCGTTTTCATGAGCTATTGCCCACAGTTTTGGGGTTCCATAGTGATTTACAAGGTCTATGACACTCAGTACATATTTGAGAGGCATGACCAAAAACTCCTCGTTTTTGCATTTTAGGGCCGTTTTCGTGAGCTATTGCCCATTGTTTTGGGGTTCCGTGGAGATTTACAAGGAATATGACGGTATGTATATTTTGTAGAGGAACGAAAAAAACTCATCGTTTTTGTATTTATGGCCGTTTTTGTGAGCTATTGCCCACAGTTTTGGGATTCCAGGGTGATTTATAAGGCCCATGAAACTCAGTACATTTTTGAGAGGCGTGACCAAAAACTCATTGTTTTTGCATTTTAGGACCATTTTCATGAGCTATTGCCCACAGTTTTGGGGATTAGGGGTGACTTACAAGGTCCATGAGACTCAGTACATATTTGAGAGGCATGACCAAAAACTCGTCATTTTTGCATTTTAGGGCCGTTTTCATGAGCTATTGCCCACAGTTTTGGGGTTCCGTAGTTATTTACAAGGTCCATGACACTCAGTACATGTTTGAGAGGCATGAACAAAAACTCATCGTTTTTGCGTTTTAGCGTCGTTTTCATGAGCTATTGCCCACAGTTTTGGGGTTCTGGAGTGATTTATAAGGTCCATGACACTCAGTACATGTTTAAGAGGCATGACCAAAAACTCGTCGTGTTTGCGTTTTAGGGCCATTTTCATGAGCTATTGCCCATAGTTTTGGGATTCCGTAGTGATATACAAGGTCCATGACACTCAGTACATGTTTGAGAGTCATGACCAAAACATTGTCGTTTTTGCATTTATGGCCGTTTTCGTGACCTATTGCCCACAGTTTTGGGATTCCAGGGTGATTTATAAGGCCCATGAAACTCAGTACATTTTTGAGAGGCGTGACCAAAAACTCATTGTTTTTGCATTTTAGGACCGTTTTCATGAGCTATTGCCCACAGTTTTGGGGCTTAGGAGTGATTTTCAAGGTCCATGACACTCAGTACATATTTGAGAGGCATGACCAAAAACTCGTAATTTTTGCATTTTAGTGCCATTTTCATGAGCTATTACCCATAGTTTTGGGGTTCCGTAGTTTGAGAGGCATGACCAAAAACTCGTCGTTTCTGCGTTTTAGCGCCGTTTTCATGAGCTATTGCCCACAGTTTTGGGGTTTCGGAGTGATTTATAAGATCCATGACACTCTGTACATGTTTGAGAGGTATGACCAAAAACTCATCGTTTTTGTGTTTTAGGGCCGTTTTCATGAGCTATTGCCCACAGCTTTGGGGTTCCGTAGTGATTTACAAGGTCTATGACACTCAGTACATGTTTGAGAGGCATGACCAAAAACTCGTCATTTTTGCGTTTTAGGGCCGTTTTCATGAGCTATTGCCCACAGTTTTGGGGTTCCGTAGTGATTTACAAGGTCCATGACACTCAGTACATGTTTGAGAGGCATGACCAAAAACTCGTCGTTTTTGCGTTTTAGGGCCGTTTTCATGAGCTATTGCCCACAGTTTTGGGGTTCTGTAGTGATTTACAAGGTCCATGACACTCAGTACATGTTTGAGAGGCATGACCAAAAACTCGTCGTTTTAGCGTTTTAGCGCCGTTTTCATGAGCTATTGCCCACAGTTTTGGGGTTCCAGAGTGATTTATAAGGTCCATGACACTGAGTACATGTTTGAGAGGCATGACCAAAAACTCGTCGTTTTTGCGTTTTAGGGCCGTTTTCGTGAGCTATTGCCCATAGTTTTGGGGTTCCGGGATGATTTACAAGGCCCATGACACTTAGTACATGTTTGAAAGGCATGACCAAAAACTCGTCGTATTTGCGTTTATGGCCATTTTCATAAGCTATTGCCCATAGTTTTGGGGTTCCGGGATGATTTACAAGGCCCATGACACTCAGTACATGTTTGAGAGGCATGACCAAAAACTCATCGTTTTTGCGTTTCTGGCCGTTTTCATGAGTCATTGCCCACAGTCTTGGGTTTTCGGGGTGATTTACAAGGCCCGTGACACTCAGTACATGTTTGGGAGGCATGACTCAAAACTGATCGTTTTTGCTTTTATGGCCGTTGTCGTGAGCTATTGTCCACAGTTTTGGGTTTCCGCGGTGATTTACATGGCCATGACACTCAGTCTATGTCTGAGAGGCATGACCAAACACTCGTCGTTTTTACGTTTTCGGGCCATTTTCTTGAGCTATTGTTGACAGTTTTGGGTTTCCGAGGTGATTTTCAAGGCCCATGACACTTAATACATGTTTGACACGCATGACCAAAAACACATTTTTCTTGCATTTATGGCCGTTTTCGTGAGCTATTGCCCACTGTTTTGGGGTTCTGGGGGGATTTACATGGCCCATGACACTCAGTACATGTTTGAGAGGCATGCCCAAAAACTTGACGTTTTTTACATTTTTGGGCCGTTTTCGTGAGCTATAGTCCACAGTTTTGGGTTTTCAGGGTGATTTTCAAGCCCATGACACTTACTACTTGTTTGACATGCATGACCAAAAACTCGTCGTTTTTGCGTTTATGGCCGTTTTTGTGAGCTATTGCCCACAGTTTTGGGGTTCTGGGTGATTTACATGGCCCGTGACACTTCGTACATGTTTGAGAGGCATGACCAAAAACTCGCCGTTTTTGCATTTTAGGGCCATTTTCATGAGCTATTGCCCACTATTTTGGGTTACCAAGGTGATTTACAAGGCCCATGACACTCACTAAATGTTTGAGAGGTATGACCAAAAACCCATTGTTTTTACGTTTTTCGGCCGTTTAGTGAGCTATTGTCCACAGTTTTGGGTTTCCGGGGTGATTTTGAAGGCCCATGACACTTAGTACATGTTTGACAGGCATGGCAAAAAACTCATCGTTTTTGCGTTTATGGCCATTTTTGTGAGCTATTGCCCACAGTTTTGGGGTTATGGGGGGGGGGGGTTTACATGGCCCATGGCACTCAGTACATGTTTGAGAGGCATGACCAAAAACTTGTCGTTTTTACATTTTCGGGCCATTTTCATGAGCTATTGCGCACTGTTTTGGGTTTCCGAGGTGATTTACAAGACCCATGACACTAAGTACATGTTTGAGAGGCATGACCAAAAACTCGTCATTTTTGTGTTTATGACCATTTTCGTGAGCTATTGCCCACAGTTTTGGGGTTCCAGGGTGATTTACAAGGCCAATGACACTCAGTACATGTTTGAGAGGCATGACCAAAAACTTGTCGTTTTTGAGTTTATGGCCGTTTTCGTGAGCTATGCCCACAGTTTTGGGGTTCTGAGGTGATTTACAAGGCCCATGACACTCAGTACATGTTTGAGAGGCATGACCAAAAACTCGTCGTTTTTGCGTTTTTCGCTGTTTTCGTGAGCTATTGCCCACAGTCTTGGGTTTTCATGGTGATTTACAAGGCCCCTGACACTAAGTACATGTTTGAGAGGCATGACCAGAAACTTGCCGTTTGTATGTTATAGGGCCATTTTCATGACCTATATATTGCCCACAGTTTTGGGTTTCCAGGGTGATTTACAAGGCCTATGACACTCAGTACATGTTTGAGAGGCATGACCAAAAACTCATCGTTTTTGCGTTTATGGCTATTTTTGTGAGCTATTGCCCACTGTTTTGGGGTTCTAGGGGGATTTACATGGCCCATGACACTCAGTACATGTTTGAGAGGCATGACCAAAAACTTGTCGTTTTTACATTTTTGGGCAATTTTCGTGAGCTATAGTCCACAGTTTTGGGTTTTCAGGGTGATTTTCAAGCCCATGACACTTAGTACTTGTTTGACATGCATGACCAAAATCTCATCGTTTTTGTGTTTATGGCCATTTTTGTGAGCTATTGCCCACCATTTTGGGGTTCTGGGGGATTTACATGTCCCATGAGTACATGTTTGAGAGGCATGACAAAAAACTCATCGTTTTTGCGTTTTAGGGCCGTTTTCGTGAGCTATTGCCCACTGTTTTGGGTTTCCGAGGTGATTTACAAGGCCCATGACACTCACTAAATGTTTGAGAGGTATGACCGAAAACCCGTCGTTTTTACGATTTGGGCCGTTTCGTGAGCTATTGTCCACAGTTTTGCGTTTCCGGCATGATTTTGAAGGCCCATGATACTTAGTACATGTTTGACAGGCATGACAAAAAACTCGTCGTTTTTGCATTTATGGCTATTTTTGTGAGCAATTGCCCACTATTTTGGGTTTATGGGGGGGGGATTTACATGGCCCATGACACTCAGTACATGTTTGAGAGGCATGACCAAAAACTTGTCGTTTTTACATTTTCGAGCCGTTTTCATGAGAGATTGCCCACTATTTTGGGTTTCCAAGGTGATTTACAAGACCCATGACACACTACATGTTTGAGAGGCATGTCCCAAAACTCGTCGTTTTTTGTTTATGGCCATTTTTGTGAGCTATTGCTCGCAGTTTTGGGGTTCCTGGGGTGATTTACAAGGCCAATGACACTCAGTACATGTTTGAGAGGCATGACCAAAAACTTATCATTTTAACGTTATAGGGCCGTTTTCGTGAGCTATTGTCCACAGTTTTGGGTTTTCGAGGTGATTTACAAGGCCTATGACACTCAGTACATGTTTGAGAGGCATGACCAAAAACTAGTCGTTTTTGCGTTTATGGCCGTTTTCGTGAGCTATTGCCCACAATTTTGGGGTTCTGAGGTGATTTACAAGGCCCATGACTCGTTGTTTTTGCGTTTTTGGCCGTTTTTGTGAGCTATTGCCCACAGTCTTGGGTTTCTAGGGTGATTTACAAGGCCCATGACACTCAGTAAATGTTTGAGAGGCATGACCAAAAACTTGCCGTTTTTACGTAATAGGACCATTTTTATGAGCTATTGCCCACAGTTTTGGGTTTCCGGGGTGATTTACAAGGCCTATGACACTCAGTACATGTTTGAGAGGCATGACCAAAAACTTGTCGTATTTGCATTTATGGCCGTTTTCGTGAGCTATTGCCCACAGTTTTGGGGTTCCGGTGTGATTTACAAAGCCCATGACACTCAGTACATGTTTGAGGGACAAATAGAACGAAGCATCAGACTCCAGCAAAGACAGACATCGGAAGCCAAAGCACAATAGAAGAACAACAGCGCGAGCAAGGGAACAGAACCATGCGAGAAGCATAGGCGCACAACCATCGGACGAAGAGGAGGACTTGGTGCAAGAAACACCAGAAGGAACACTAGTAGCAGCACATCAGTACATGTTTGAGAGGCATGTCCAAAAACTAGTCGTTTTTGCGTTTATGGCCATTTTCGTGAGCTATTGCCCACAGTTTTGGGGTTCCGAGGTGATTTACAAGGCCCATGACACTGAGTACATGTTTGAGAGGCATGACTAAAAACTCGTTGTTTTTACATTTTTGTCCGTTTTGTGAGCTATTGCCCACAGTCTTGGGTTTTCGTGGTGATTTACAAGGCCCATGACACTAAGTACATGTTTGAGAGGAATGACCAAAAACTTGCCGTTTTTATGTTATAGGGCCATTTTCATGAGCTATTGCCCATAGTTTTGGGTTTCCAGAGTGATTTACAAGGCCTATGACACTCAGTACATGTTTGAGAGGCATGACAAAAAACTCTTTGTATTTGCGTTTATGGCCGTTTCCGTGAGCTATTGCCCACAGTTTTGGGGTTCCGAGGTGATTTATAAGGCCCATGACACTGAGTACATGTTTGAGAGGCATGACCAAAAACTCGACGTTTTTACGTTTTTGGCCGTTTTGTGAGCTATTGCCCACAGTCTTGGGTTTTCTTGGTGATTTACAAGGCCCATGACACTAAGTACATGTTTGAGAGGCATGACCAAAATGAAGGGTTTCGCAACATAGTAAATCAAAAAAATTCCTACGGATGCGAACAAGAAAGCCAAGATCTAATCTAGGAGATGTAATCAACGAGAGAGGTAGATGAGATCTTCATACCCTTGAAGATATCGCACAGCGGAAACGTTCAACAGAACGTGGATGATGTAGTCGTACTAGCCGTCTCCTCCCCGCGATCCGATCGGATCCTACGCCGCAAGTGGCGGCGCCTCCGAGAGATGAACACGTATAGCGCACCAATGACTCTGCCTTCCCGGTCCAGCGAGATATGGTGGAGTGGTAGATGGGATCGACAACACGACGGCGTGGTGTCTATGGTGGAGAGTATACGCCGACAGGGCTTCGCCTGTTTGCGTGGTGGAGAAAGAACGGAAAAAGGAGGCTTCAGAAAGCGGGCAGCGGCTTCGCAGAGAACTTGTCTCAAGCCGCCGGCGCACAAGTCCTTTTATGGGCGGTGTGACTTGAAGAACAGGCTAGGTCAAAACCAGCCGTTTGCCACGAAGTGCACGTCACGTCACGAAAGAAAAATGATCCGTATCGCATGCGAGTTTCCCTCGTGCACGTCGCCGTGAGAGATCGATCCGATCGATCCACGTCGCGTGCGTTACGTGCGTTGCGTGCGTGGGCATCATGCGCCAGGCCCAGCCAGAAATGCTACTGGCGGCAATCCACTTGGCCCAAGCCGGCCGGCCTGCCAGGAGCCAAAGGCCCACCCGGGCGTGCACAGGGGCGAGCGCGAGGCTGCTGCCTCGTTATTTCATGCGAGCGAGCCAGGGACTTTTCCCTGGCCGCCGCAGGTCCCTTTTTTTCTCTATTTATTTCTATTAAATAAATATCAGTTAATATTTATCAATTCTTGCAATTAATAAATATTATAGTTTTCCACCCGGAACAATTCTGTAACTCTCCGAAACATTTTCACATATATCCCAAAACTACCCTAGCGTTGATTTGCGTTAAGTGTGTGACCCTATGGGTTCGAGAATGCGCGGACATAATCTCCATTAATAATCAATAGCGGGATCTGGAAATCCATATTGACTCCCACGCACTCAACGATGATCATATCGGATGAACCACGATGTCAGGATTCAAACAATCTCGTATTTGTATTCCCTTTGTCTCGCGATATTTTACTCGCCCGAGATTCGATCGTCGGTATCGGCATACCTAGTTCAATCTCGTTCACAGCAAGTACTTTACAAGTTCCGTAATCCGATATCACTTTGTGATTAACTCCTTAACCACGTGCTTGCAAGCGATGTTGATATCGATTACCGAGTGGGCCCGAAGTATATCTCTCCGACTCGGGAGGGACAAATCCCATCTCGACACATACAACCCAACAAGTACTTTCCAATCACCTGAGAGACACCTTTATGATCACCCTCACATAGGATGACGTTTGATGACCTCAAAGCTTTCTTCCGATACCAGGGAGTTGTATTATCTCATGGTCTAAGGAATACAATACTTGACATAGGAAAAAGCTTCGCAAAGATGAACACAATGACACGATCTAATTGCTGCACTTTATTTGGGTCTGTCCATGACACCATTCTCCTAATGATATGATCTCATTATTAATTGACAACTCATGTCTATGGTTAGGAAACCATAACCATCATTAATCAATGAGCTAGTCCACAGAGGCGTACTAGGGACACGGTGTTGTTCATAAACCACACAAGTATTAAAGTTTCCGCTTAATACAATTCTAGCATGGAATAAAAACATTATCATGAACAAGAATTATAATAATAACATCTTTATTATTGCCTCTAGGGCATAATTCCAACAGTCTCCCACTTGCACTAGAGTCAATAATTTAGTTTACATCTGGCAACAATCTAACACCCATGGCATTAAGGTGTTGATCATGTTTTGCTCATGGAAGAGGTTTAGTCAACGGATCTGCGACATTCAGATCCGTATGTACTTTCCTAATCTTCAGATCTCCATCTGATTTATAATCTCAAATTATATGGAAACGGCGGTTGATGTGCTTGGTCTTTGGATGATATCTTGGTTCCTTAGCCAGTGCTATGGCGCTAGTGTTGTCGCACAATATCTCCAGTGGGTCCAAGGCATTTGGAACCACACCAAGCTCAGTGATGAAGTTCCTGATCCAAACTCCTTCACTTGATGCTTCCGAAGCAGCCATGTATTCCGCTTCTGTTGTAGATCCCGCGATCACGCTTTGCTTGCAGCTTCTCCAGCTCACAGCTCCACCATTCAAAATATAAACATATCATGTCTGAGATTTAGAATCATCCGGGTCGGTGTCGAAACTAGCATCGACGTAACCTTTTACGACGAGCTCCTCATCACCTCCATAGACCAAGAACATTTCTTTAGTCCTATTTAAATACTTTAGGATGTTCTTTACGGCTGTCCAGTGTTCCACTCCTGGATCACTTTGGTATCTGCTCGTCAAACTAAGAGCATTGGACACATCCGGTCTAGTACACAGCATGGCATACATGATAGAACCTATGGCCAAGGCATATGGCACTTTGCTCATAGTATCTCTATCTTTTACCGTAGCTGGACACTGAGCCTTGCTCAATATCTTACCTGACAACATGGGCAATGAACCTTTCTTTGCTTTATCCATTCTGAACCTTTTCAGAACTTTGTCCAGGTATGTACTTTGGCTTAAAGCTATTAGGCGTCTTTGTCTATCTCTATAGATTTTGATGCCTAATATATAAGCAGCTTCTCCTAGGTCTTTCATTGAAAAACATTTATTCAAATAACTCTTCACATCGTTAAGCATACCGATGTCATTTCCAATAATCAATATGTCATCCACATATAGTACTAAAAATGTCACCGAGCTCCCACTCACTTTCTTGTAGATACAAGCTTCGTAGCAATTTGGAACAAATCCAAAACTCTTGATCACTTGATCAAAACAAAGGTTCCAACTCCGAGATGCTTGCATCAGTCCATAAATGGAACGCTGAAGTTTGCACACCTTATTAGCATCCTTAGGATCGACAAAACCTTCGGGCTACATCATATACAACTCTTCATCAATGTTGCCATTGAGGAACGCAGTCTTGACATCCATCTGCCATATTTCATAATCATGAAACGCAGCAATTGCTAATAAAATCCGAATGGACTTAAACATCGCTACAGGAGAGAAAGTCTCATCGTAGTCAACACCTTGAACTTGCCGAAAACCTTTTGCGACAAGCCGAGCTTTATAGACAACAACATTACCATCCGCGTCCGTTTTCTTCTTGAAAATCCATTTGCACTCAACGGCCTTACAGTCGCTAGGAGGGTCCACCAAAGTCCATACTTGGTTTTTACTCATGGATCCCAATTCGGATTTCATGGCCTCTAGCCATTTCTCAGAGTCTGGGCTCATCATCGCTTCCTCATAGTTCGCAAGTTCACTGTTGTCTAACAACAAGACGGTTAAGACAGGGTTGCCGTACCATTCAGGAGTGGTATGTGACCTTGTCGACCTGCGAAGTTCAGTAGTAGCATCGTTCGAAGTTTCATGATCCTCGTCATTAGCTTCCTCTCTTGTTGGTGCAGACGGCACCGGAACAACTTCAGGTGCTGCGCTACTCTCCAACTCGAGAGAAGGTTCAATAACCTCGTCTAGCTCTACCTTCCCCCCACTCACTTCTTTCGAGAGAAACTCCTTCTCAAGAAAGGATCCATTCTTTGCAACAAACACTTTGCCTTCGGATATGTGGTAGAAGGTATACCCAATCGTTTCCTTAGGATATCCTATGAAGACGCATTTCTCCGCTTTGGGTTTGAGCTTGTCCGGCATCAACTTCTTGATGTAAGCTTCGCATCCCCAAACTTTAAGAAACGACAACTTAGGTTTAGCACCAAACCATAGTTCATACGGTGTCGTCTCAACGGATTTAGATGGTGCCCTATTTAAAGTGAATGCAGCGGTTTCTAATGCATAACCCCAAAATGATAACGGCAAATCTGTAAGAGACATCATTGATCGCACCATATCTAATAGAGTTCGATTCCGGCGTTCAGACACACCATTGCGCTGTGGTGTTCTGGGTGGCGTGAGTTGCGAAACGATTCCGCTTGCTTTAAGGTGCGTGAGAAATTTAATTTTCCTGTTACGATGGTTTTCCACTTCGTTCTGAAATTCTTTGAACTTTTCAAACGTTTCAGATTTATGTTTCATTAAATAGATATACCCATATCTACTTAAGTCATCAGTAAAAGTGAGAAAATAGCGATATCCACCGCGCGTCGAAACACTCATTGGTCCGCACACATCGGTATGTATGATTTCCAATAAGTCCGTTTGTCGGGGGGATGACCCCCGGTAGGGTCAAGAGACTAGAAAGACACAAGGCTTATGGTTGACTTTTATGCCGGTTGACCAAGAAAGGGCCTGGCCGGAATATAGGAGCATCGGCCAGGCCGGCATATATGTATATCCCGGCTGGTGTCTGGATATGCCGGTATGGCTGAAATACTAGTATAGGTGTGCCGGCATATACTCAGATATGCCGGCCTAATTATTTTGTGTGTTGTGCAGGAGCAGGGGAGGCCGGATTATCCGACCCTCGTAGGTCGTTGGTCCGGCATATAAGTCCTGGGTATGGCCAACGGTCATATCCGGGATACTTAAGTCAACCAAGGTGTCACATCCCTACAATCAAGGAAGAAAACATCCAAGCATGGTAGCAGAGTAAGATGGCAGGGTGCACAGTGGAGGTTACCTACCCTCACTGTGCACAAGTACGAGCTTACCGCACAGAGGTAAGGCCACAGTTCAAGAGGTACAAGGTACAGGGATATGGCGTCCCATCGAGAGCAATCAGGGGCGAAGTCAAGGGTCTCTGCCATCGCCACCAGCTCCTGTTTGGAGTGTAGCCCTTGTCTTGTGGTCTTATATGACCGTTGTAACCCTGGCCACCACTATATAAGGTGGCACAGGGAGTCCTAGCAAAGGGTCGTTGGAAGGTTGGTCGCTGGAAGAAGGTTGATAGGTTGAAGGTAGATTGGTCACACTGTACTCCTACACTTAGCAGTTCATCTTCCTTCTCTAGCAGAGAGCTTGGAAGCACCATTGTGGTGTACTACATCGACCCATATATACAATCAGTAGAGCAGGAGTAGGGGTGTTATCTCCTTACGAGAGCCCCGAACCTGGGTAGATCAGTGTCTCTTTCTGTCGTGCTTTTTAGCTCGTTCCCCTCTCCCGAATCCTCCAGCATCTAGTTCGGCCCCCATTTAAGCCATCCTATGGCATATGTTGTTTCACCACGACGACACCGTTGCTCGCTCCATTATTCCGGAGAACGGGGTTTTGATCATCTTGCCCATGAGGCATGGCTCGCACGTGTCAAATGATTCAAAATCAAGAGACTCCAAAAGTCCATCAGAATGGAGTTTCTTCATGCGTTTTACACCAATATGACCTAGACGGCAGTGCCACAAATAAGTTGGATTATCTGTCGGTGGATTTCGTGTCGCAAGAACACGGGGTACCATGCGACGGACCCAAGGATTCGAACGCAGGGGGTTGAACGTGTGAGATCTTGGATCGCAACGAAACATGGTGACGGAAGCCTCGAGTGTCAAACGCGCAACGCACTGCAGAGAGAGAGCCCGAGCTTTACCTAGGTTCAGGGCCCTCGTGGTGAGGTAAAACCCCTACTTCCTGCCTTCTTGTATTGCAACGCGACACCTCGCGAGGAGTACAAGGTCTTGGTTACAAAGCTCTAGCTGGCCAGAGGTTGAAGAACCTGCGTGCCCAGCTAGCAGCTTGAAGAAGATGAAGATCCGATGCCCCCTAAGGGGTGGCCTCCCCCCCTTTTATAGCGCCAAGGTCCTCCTTCCCCTTATCTTCTTGGGGAAGGGGTTGCCACACACGGCCAAGGAGGGAGGACAGCTGTAGATTCTGTTCTTCCGTGGATGTAGTCTTCGTAGGGTAGTGGCGCCGGTCCACAGGAGTGGGTGGAGGGAGCTGACGTCCTCCTCTGGCGCCCTGCACCGTCCACGCTATTTTTAGGGGGGTGGCCAACAACCACTGTGCCGCTTTTGGCAGGCACAGCGAAAGTTGGTCTCCTCCCTGTCGGGGGTAGCGTGGGCGGTACACGGTCTTCTACCCGTTATCTTCTTGCTCTGCACGCAAACGTGCTGAGCTGACATGGGCGTGCTTCCTCTCCTCACCAGCGGGGGCTCGTGAGGAGGTCTTCTGGTCCTTAGCCGTTTATGTCGTCGTTCTCCTCACGAGGCGCCTCCTCGTGAGGGTCTTCTCCGCAGCTTGGGTCATTGATTCTGAAGGGGGGCCAATGACGTGGCCCAGGAGCAGGTGGACCGGGATACCCCGGTATCCATAACACCGACAGTAGCCCCCGGGAGCCCGGCCCACGAACGCGCCCTCTCGAGGGAGCGAAGGGCCGGGGGCCCCAGAAGCTGTTGGGCCCTCCAATGGCACGCGTCAACCGTGCGGTCAGAGGACCATGTGAAGAGGCAGACGCTGCGGATGCGTGGCGCGGCCGCAACTGGCGAGACGAAACGGCGGGTGACGTTACAGTCTCCGAGGCGCCAAACCGTCATAATGACGCGTCGCTTGAGTGTGGAGCACTGCGCCAACGCTTCGATTCCCGCGCAGGGATTTGACGCATCGACGCCGGACGCCCCCCTTAAATAGATCCTCCTCGAGACCTCCGGCACTTCACCTCCTTCCTCCAGTGCCACTTCTGCTTCTGCGCCCCTGAGCTCATGAATCCTTCCAACTCCGCCGCCGCCGCCGGAACGAGCTCTGGAGCGAAACGCCGCGGGCGTCCCCCGGGCAGCGGGATCAAGGTGAAGATCCCGGCCCAATGGACGCCCGGCGCCGGCGGCCCCCTCCGCATCGGCGCGCCGCGGCATGAAGAGGCGAGCCGCGCCGCCCTGGGGACCTCCAGCGCCATGACCCTCCGGGGTTCCGCGCGCGGAGGCGCTCTGAACTCGCCGTCGCCGCTGGCGGCGGCGCCTGCTCCCCGCGCCTCGGGGAGCATCGACCGAGTCCTCTGGGAGGTGGAGGCCGCCCTGGGCCCCCCTCCCCCTGCTGCAGATCTTCCGGCCCCGCCGAAGAATGGAGTGGTTGCCACTCCGCGCCACCTGGCGGCGGCGATGTTGGGACCCCTCACCAGCCCGGGGTCCCGCTTCTTGGAGCTCCTCGTCGTCGTTGATGCCCCGGGCTTCAACTCCCTTCGGCTGCCCGACGCCGTACGGAGGGTGATTTACGCCCCCGGCGCGGCCGCCGGGGAGATCGCCCTGGGGGAGCAGAGCAGGCCAGATCTCCTCTGGCCTGTGGACATCCTTCTTGGGGTGGGCGGCAACACCGCCCTCTCCGGCCGCTGGAGGGCCTTCGCCCTCGGCCATTGCCTCTGCGTCGGCGACCACCTCGTCTTCCGCTTCAAGCTGGGGACGCTGGAGGCCTCGGTGCGGATCTTCACCGCCGGTGGCGTCCGCCGCACCTTCCCCCAGCCCGCGGCGCAGTGAAGAGGAGGCCTTGGCGCGGTAGTCCTCTGGGGAGGGGAGCTAGTCTCCTCCCCTCTTTTGTCATGTAGTCCTTGCCGGTGGGGTATGCCCCACCGTGCTTTTGCTCCTCCCTATGAGGGGATTATGTCAATGAAGCCCACTTCTGTCCTGCATTTCGCTTCTTATTGTTCTTCATAGTCCTGGTCATTCGCACGCTCGAGAGCCCTGATGAGCTGTTGGCATCGATAGGAGGCCTCCCTTTGCCTCAGAGCTCGAGACGGGGTCGGCGTCGATGACACATTGGATGATTCCTGAGACAAGAAGTGGAAGGAAGAGTTGGAAAAGAAAAAACCCCAAATCCCCAAAAAACGGAAAAACAAGTCGATAAACAAACGAAAAAGAAGGCGAATAAGATGCCCCTGTGACCAGCACAGGGACCTTCTCCGTCGTGGAGGAGGGCGGCACTATCTGTGCCTGCAGCTAAGAGCAAATTGCCGCGTGTGGCAATTCACAGGGCCTTCCTCGTCGTTGAGGGAAGCTGGACCCTCACGGACGTGAAAACATCGACGCTTAAGAGAGCCCAGAGACCGTCGACACCTCACAAGGATTGCTCATGAGGTGAAGGGCCTGGCGCGGACCTCCGGATCTGCGTCTCCTTCGCAAGATGATCGGAGCGACCTTGGTCTTCAATAATCCTGCCACATTAGGCCTTCCTCGGAAGACGGAATCTTCCTGCGGATGCTGGTGCATCGACGCGTCCTTGCTCCCTCGTGAGGGTTGCTCATGAGGGGTAGGTCCTTAACGGGTGCCTTGGGCACACCTTGGACTTTCCTCGAAGATTTTTTATTTTCTGATGTACTTCGCGAGGAACTAAGCACCATGGGTATTTGGAGGTGATCGATAGCAGGGCCGTCACCCCCGACTAGAGCTCGCTCCCTTCGGGTTTTTCGGGCTTGCTGTTTTCCGGGCGAAGGCCCCAGCATAGACACCGTGCCTAGCCCCCTTCCGCGTGGAGTACAACAGAAAATAAATGGACTTCATGCCATTTGATGTCATGCCGAAGCAGAGGCACTACATTGCGCATTAACTTAATATCAGTGCTTAAGAGCAGGATGAGCTGATACAAGTGCCATGAAAACGGACTTTTTCTCCTCGTGAGGAACCTAAGGGTAGAACTTTCGCAGATGAGCTATGTTCCACGGGTTCCCTACCAGCACGCCTTCTGTGGTTTCCAGCCGCGCCGAGCCTGGCCTGGCGATGTGCGTCACCTTGAAGGGCCCTTCCCACATTGGAGACAGCTTGTGCAGGCCCTCGCGAGAGAGTATTCTCCTCAGCACCAGGTCGCCGACCTCCAGAGTCCTTGCTCGAACATGGCGGCTATGGTAGCGGCGTAGTCCTTGTTGGTACCTCGCGGCGCGGAGCGCGGCTTGGCACCGAGCTTCTTCGAGCAGGAGGAGGTGATCCTTGATGAGGTCTTCTTGATGAATTTCGTCGAAGGCAAGCACCCTTGGCGACCCGAACTTGACATCGGTGGGAAGAATAGCCTCCTCCCCATAGACCAGGAAGAAAGGGGTTTCTCCAGTGGGTTTGGTGGTGGTAGTCCTGATGGACCACAAGATGGATTGGACGTTGTCTAACCATTTTTTGCCGCAGGCTTCGAGCTTGGCGCTGAAGCTTTTCGTCTTGAGCCCTTTGAGCACTTCAGCGTTGGCTCGCTCGGCTTGGCCGTTGCTCCGGGGGTAGGCGACGGAGGCGAAGCAGATCTTGATGCCAACCGATGCGCAGTACTCCCGGAACAGTCCGCTGGTGAACTGGCTGCCGTTGTCGGTGATTATGCGGTTAGGCACACCAAAATGACAGACCAGCCCACGGATGAACTTGACCGCGGACCTGGCCGGGATGGTGCACACCGGTTCCACCTCCACCCACTTGGTGAATTTGTCGATGGCGACATAGAGGTAGCGGTAGCCCCCTTGCGCTCTGGGGAATGGACCAAGGCTGTCCAGCCCCCAAACTGCAAAGGGCCAAGTGAGTGGGATGGTTCGCAGCTCCTGCGCCGGCTGGTGGATCTGCTTGGCATGGAATTGGCACGCCTCGCACCTCTTGACCATCTCCGCTGCATCCCCGAGCGCTGAGGGCCAGTAGAAACCGCTTCGATATGCCTTGGCAGCTAAATTTGTAGCAGAAGCGTGATGACCACACTCGCCGGCGTGGATGTCCTTGAGAAGCTCTTGGCCTTGGTGAGTGGAAATGCACTTCAGAGCGACGCCGTTTGGGCGACGCCGATACAAGTGACCATCCTTGACGCAGTAGCCCGAAGCTTGCTGCACAATCTTCTCGGCTTCCTCTTCAACCTCGGGAAGCCTGCTGCTGGTGAGGTAGGCCTTGAGCTCGATGATCCAATCCACTCCCTCCTGCCGTGCCAATGCCAGAAGGACGCGGTCACCCGAAGGAGGCCCGCAATCCGGAGCCCCCTGCTCCGGTGGTGGCGGCAAAGCAGAAGGAGGAGGTGATTCGGATGTCAATGGAAAAGCGGACGGTTTGAAGAGACGCTCCTCAAAGACGCCGGCAGGCTGTGCCAGGCGATGAGAGGCGCGCTTGGCGATCTCGTCGGCTTCCACATTTTCTCCTCTCGGGATGTGCTTCAGCTCCAAGCCTTGGAAGCGTTTTTGCCAGACCACGCACCAAATGTCAGTGGATTTCGTGTCGTTGGCGCCCGGAATCTTGAGGACGTTGAAGCCATGGTGCGTTGCTGCCATGAACCTCGCCAAGGCTGGGTAGCTGAGGATGGCATTGTATGGCAGGGCGATGTAGGCGACATCGAAGTCGAGGCTTTTTGTCCTGTAGTTGTCCCGGGTGCCGAAGGTGACGGGCAGGCTTACCTGTCCAATTGGCGTTGTAGACCCCTCGGTTACCCCGAAGAATGGTCGAGTTGGCATGAGCCGGTGGTACGGCACCTGCATCTTTTCGAAGATCTCGACCGAGATGATGTTGAGGCCCGCCCCTCCGTCGATGAGAGTGCGATTGACGGCGACGTTGTTGATGGTTGGCGTGCACAAGAGGGGAATTGTGCCCACGCCCCTTGTGGAAGCCGGATGATCCTCCTCGTCGAAGCCAATCTTGCACGTCGACCACTTCATTAGGTGATTACCGACGTTGGGCTGCGCCGCCGCGATTTCTCGCGACAGCTACTTGAAGTGTCGATTTGACAGAGGAGCCTGAGCTCCACCCAGGAGGCAAGCGGTGAAGTCTCGCGGCTCTTGATAGCCCCCCTGGTCCTCCTCCCGATGATCGTTTGCTGGTGAGGGCAGCGGCAGCGGCTCGGGATCGGCTCGAGACAGACCCCCGCGGCGGCGACCTTCCTCGCGGTCGTCGTCGCGGCGATCGCCCTGGGATCCACTCTTGCCGTGGCTGCGGCCGCCCCCGCGACGCTTGGCGACGCCGTTTTCCTCGTGAAACTTCTGGACAATCCAACAATCTTCGGTATTGTGGGTGTCCTTCTTGTGGTTAATGCAGTAGCGGCGACGTCGACCTTTATCGCAATCAGAGCGGTCCCCGCGGCATTGCTTATGATCTGGCTCCGCCGCGAGGACAGCAGCCTCCTTTCGCTTGGGGTCCTTGGACTTCGGCTTTGGGGGAGGCGCCTCCGGCAGATTGTGCACGAAGAGCCTCCCCTCCTCAGCCTTGGCGCAGCGGTCGGCGATCTCGAAGAGCCTGACGACGGAAGTCAGCTCATCATTCACTGACAGCTTCTCCCGCATCTTGACGTCGGAGACGCCCGCGGAGAACGCGGAGATGACCTCCTCGTTGGAGATCCTGGGGATCTTGTTCCTCATCTGACTGAAGCGCTAGATGTATTGACGAAGCGTCTCGCCCTTGTACTGACGCATCGCCTTAAGATCATTCTTGGTAGCGGGGCGCTTGTACGTGGGCATGAAGTTGGCAACGAACTGACGACATAAATCCTTCCACGAAGTCATGGATTCGTGAGGAAGATTCATGAGCCAAGTTCGCGGAGCGTCCTTGAGGGCCATGGGGAACCAATTGGCCATGGCGCGCTGATCTCCACGCGCAGCCTGGACGGCGACGACGTAGAGTTGGAGGAATTCGACACGGTTTGTGGTCCCATCATAGCGCGTGGCGATGTCCGGCTTGAACTTGTCAGGCCAGACCACGTAGCGCTGCTGGCGAGTGAGGGCGAGACACCCGGGGTTGTAGATAGGCTCGCCGGGGGTCCTGACGTTCTTGCCAGCTTCGCCGATGTCATCGATGGCGCGGTCATGATTTTCGCGGCGGCGCTCGAGGGAGACGCGTGCGACTTCCGGAGCGCGTTGGACGATTTGGCAGCTGGGCTCCCCGCGCGGCGAAGATGCGGCGCGGGAAACCACCTTCTTGGCCTTGTTGGCCCTTCCATCTCCGGCGCCCGGGGCGCGACGCCCCGCCGCCGGATCTGGGTTCCCCGCGCCCTAGGCTCCTCCCTGGGCCGGGTCTTCGTTGGCGATGGCGACGAGCTCGGCAATTCGAGCGCGCCACCCCTCATGCCCGTCGTCAGTGGGTTGATAGCGCAGCAGCTCCTGCACCATGGCGAGAGCCTGCGCAGGAGACAGCTGACTCCCAGAACGAGCGCGAGAAGTGGCGGTGGCGGTGAAGGAGAGCGAAGGCTCTGTACGCCCGGATGGGAGGTAGGAGGACTCCAGATCTTCCTCCTCTTCCTCCTCGGCCGAAGCTTCATGACGACGGAAGATGGGCTCGGTTTGCCCCCGAGCAGTGCTGCGACGGCGAAGATGCTCGAGCCTTGCGTTGGCAGTCAGCTATGTCGAAGCAGATCTAGAAGAAAACACACCACAGCCCCCTACCTGGCGCGCCAAATGTCGGTGGATTTCGTGTTGCAAGAACACGGGGTACCACGCGACGGACCCAAGGATTCGAACGCAGGGGGCTGAACGTGTGAGATCTTGGATCGCAACGAAACACGGTGACGGAAGCCTCGAGTGTCGAACGCGCAACGCACTGCAGAGAGAGAGACCAAGCTTTACCCAGGTTCAGGGCCCTCATGGTGAGGTAAAACCCCTACTTCCTGCCTTCTTGTATTGCAACGCGACACCTCGCGAGGAGTACAAGGTCTTGGTTACAAAGCTCTAGCTGGCCAGAGGTTGAAGAACCTACGTGCCCAGCTAGCAGCTTGAAGAAGATGAAGATCCGATCCCCCTAAGGGGTGGCCTCCCCCCCTTTTATAGCGCCAAGGTCCTCCTTCCCCTTATCTTCTTGGGGAAGGGGTTGCCACACATGGCCAAGAAGGGAGGACAGCTGTAGATTCTGTTCTTCCGTGGACGTAGTCTTCGTAGGGTAGTGGCGCCGGTCCACAGGAGTGGGTGGAGGGAGCTGACATCCTCCTCTGGCGCCCTGCACCATCCACGCTATTTTTAGGGGGGTGGCCAACAACCACTATGCCGCTTTGGGCAGGCACAGCGAAAGTTGGTCTCCTCCCTGTCGGGGGTAGCGTGGGCGGTACGCGGTCTTCTGCCCGTTATCTTCTTGCTCTACACGCAAACGTGCTGAGCTGACGTGGGCGTCCTTCCTCTCCTCACCAGCGGGGGCTCGTGAGGAGGTCTTCTGGTCCTTAGCCGTTTATGTCGTCGTTCTCCTCACAAGGCGCCTCGTCGTGAGGGTCTTCTCCGCAGCTTGGGTCATTGATTCTGAAGGGGGGCCGATGACGTGGCCCAGGAGCAGGTGGACCGGGATACCCCGGTATCCATAACACCGACATTATCACTATCTACTTTGCATCTTTTAGCCTCAATGTTATGGATGTGCGTTTCATTGCTTTCGAGATTCAGAAGAAATAAACCATTCACAACAGGTGCATGACCATAAAAGATGTTATTCATATAAATAGAACAACCATTATTCTCAGATTTAAATGAATAACCGTCTTGCAATAAACACGATCCAGATATAATGTTCATGCTCAACGCAGGCACATAATAACACTTATTAAGGTTTAAAACTAATCCCGAAGGTAAAACTAAGGAGAGCATGCTGACGGCCATCACATCAACTTTTGATCCATTGCCAACGCGCATCGTCACCTCATCCCTTGCTAGCATGAGGTGATTTACAAGGCCCATGACACTTAGTACATGTTTGACAGGCATGACCAAAAACACGTTGTTTTTGCGTTTATGGCCGTTTTTGTGAGCTATTGCCCACTGTTTTGGGGTTATGGGGGATTTACATGGCCCGTGACACTCAGTACATGTTTGAGAGGCATGACCAAAAACTTGTCATTTTTACATTTTCGGGCCGTTTTCGTGAGCTATAGTCCACAGTTTTGGGTTTTTGGGATGATTTTCAAGCCCATGACACTTAGTACTTGTTTGATATGCATGACCAAAAACTCATCGTTTTTGCGTTTATGGCCATTTTTGTGAGCTATTGCCCACTGTTTGGGGTTCTAGGGGATTTACATGGCCCATGACACTTAGTACATGTTTGAGAGGCGTGACCAAAAACTCGCCGTTTTTGCGTTTTAGGGCCGTTTTCATGAGCTATTGCCCACTGTTTTGGGTTTCTGAGGTGATCTACAAGGCCCATGACACTCACTAAATGTTTGAGAGGTATGACCAAAACCCTGTCATTTTTACGTTTTTGGGCTGTTTCGTGAGCTATTGTCCACAGTTTGGGGTTTCCCGGGTGATTTTCAAGGCCCATGACACTTAGTACATGTTTGACAGGCATGAACAAAAACTTGTCATTTTTGCGTTTATGGCCGTTTTTATGAGCTATTGCCCACTATTTTGGGGTTATGGGAGGGATTTACATGGCCCATGACAGTCAGTACATATTTGATAGGCATGACCAAAAACTTGTCATTTTTACATTTTCGGGCCATTTTCGTGAGCTATTGTTCACAGTTTTGGGTTTTTGGGGTGATTTTCAAGGCCCATGACACTTGGTACTTATTTGACAGGCATGACCAAAAATTCGTCGTTTTTGCGTTTATGGCCGTTTTTATGAGCTATTTCCCAATGTTTTGGGGTTCTGGGGGATTTACACGCCCGTGACACTCAAAACATGTTTGAGAGGCATGACCGGCCTTGTAAATCACCCCGGAAACCCAAGACTGTGGGCAATAGCTCATGAAAACGGCCAGAAACTCAAAAACGACGAGTTTTTGGTCATGCCTCTCAAACATAGACTGAGTGTCATTGGCCTTGTAAATCATCGCAGAAACCCAAAACCGTGGACAATAGCTCACGAAAACGGCAATAAATGCAAAAACGATGAGTTTTGAGTCATGCCTCCCAAACATGTATTGAGTGTCATGGGCCTTGTAAATCACCCCGGAAACCCAAGAATGTGGGCAATAGCTCATGAAAACGGCTAGAAACGCAATAATGATGAGTTTTTGGTCATGCCTCTCAAACATGTACTGAGTGTCATGGGCCTTGTAAATCACCCTCGAAACCCAAAACTATGGGCAATAGCTCATGAAAATGGTCCTATAACGTAACAATGACAAGTTTTTGGTCATGCCTCTCAAACATGTACTGAGTGTCATGGGCCTTGTAAATCACCCCAGAAACCCATGACTGTGGGCAATAGCTCACGAAAACAGCGAAAAACACAAAAACGACGAGTTTTTGGTCATGCCTCTCAAATATGTACTGAGTGTCATGGGCCTTGTAAATCACCTCAGAACCCCAAAACTATGGGCAATAGCTCAAGATAACGGTCATAAACGCAAGAACGACTAGTTTTTGGTCATACCTCTCAAACATGTACTGAGTGTCATAGGCCTTGTAAATCACCCCAGAAACCCAAAACTGTGGACAATAGCTCCAAAAAATGGCCCTATAACGTTAAAACGACAAGTTTTTGGGTATGCCTCTCAAACATGTACTGAGTGTCATCTGCCTTGTAAATCACCCCGAAACCCCAAAACTGTGGGCATAGCTCATGAAAATGGCCATAAACGCAACAACGATGAATTTTGGTCATGCCTCTCAAACATGTACTGAGTGTCATTGGCCTTGTAAATCACCCCGGAACCCCAAAACTATGGGCAATAGCTCACAAAAACAGCCATAAACAAAAAAACGACGAGTTTTGGGACATGCCTCTCAAACTTGTAGTGTGTCATGGGTCTTGTAAATCACCTCGGAAACCCAAAACAGTGGGCAATAGCTCATGAAAATGGCCCGAAAATGTAAAAACGACAAGTTTTTGGTCATGCCTCTCAAACATGTACTGAGTGTCGTGGTCCATGTAAATCCCCCCATAACCCCAAAACGGTGGGCAATAGCTCACAAAAATGGCCATAAACGCAAAAACGACAAGTTTTTTGCCATACCTGTCAAACATGTACTAAGCGTCATGGGCCTTCAAAATCACCCCGAAAACCCAAAACTGTGGACAATAGCTCACGAAATGGCCCAAAAACGTAAAAATGACGGGTTTTTGGTCATACCTCTCAAACATTTAGTGAGTGTCATGGGCCTTGTAAATCACCACGGAAACCCAAAACAGTGGGCAATAGCTCATGAAAATGGCCCTAAAACACAAAAATGGTGAGTTTTTGGTCATGCCTCTCAAACATGTACTAAGTATCATGGGCCATGTAAATCACCCCGAACCAGAAAACAGTGGGCAATAGCTCACAAAAACGGCCATAAACGCAAAAACAACGATTTTTTGGTCATGCATGTCAAACAAGTACTAAGTGTCATGGGCTTGAAAATTACCCTGAAAACCCAAAACTATGGACTGTAGCTCACAAAAATGGCCCGAAAATGTAAAAATGACAAGTTTTTTGTCATGCCTCTCAAACATGTACTGAGTGTCATGGGCCATGTAAATCCCCCCAGAACCCCAAAACAGTGGGCAATAGCTCACAAAAACAGCCATAAACGCAAAAATGACGAGTTTTTGGTCATGCTTGTCAAACATGTACCAAGTGTCATGGACCTTGAAAATCACCCCAAAAACCCAAAACTGTGGACAATAGCTCACGAAACAGCCCAAAAAAGTAAAAACAATGAGTTTTTGTTCATACCTCTCAAACATAGACTAAGTGTCATGGGCCTTGTAAATCACCGCAGAAACCCAAAACTATGGACAATAGCTCACGAAAACGGCCCTAAAATGTAAAAACGATGAGTTTTTGGTCATGCCTCTCAAAAATGTACAGATTGTCATATTCCTTGTAAATTGCCCCAGAACCCGAAAACGGTGGGCAATAGCTCACCAAAACGGCCATAAACGCAAGAAAAATGAGTTTTTGGTCATGTGTGTCAAATATGTACTAAGTGTCATGGGCCTTGAAAATCACCCCGGAAACCCAAAACTGTGGACAATAGCTCACGAAAACGGCTCAAAAATGTAAAAACGATGAGTTTTTGGTCATGCCTCTCAGACATAGACTGAGTGTCATGGGCCTTGTAAATCACCGCGGAAACCCAAAACTGTGGACAATAGCTCACGAAAACGGCCATAAATGCAAAAACTATGAGTTTTGAGTCATGCCTCCCAAACATGTATTGAGTGTCATGGGCCTTGTAAATCACCCCGGAGACCTAAGACTGTGGGCAATAGCTCATGAAAATGGCCAGAAACGCAAAAACGACAAGTTTTTGGTCATGCCTCTCAAACATGTACTGAGTGTCATGGGCCTTGTAAATCACCCCGGAACCCCAAAACTGTGGGCAATAGCTCACGAAAACAGCCATAAACACAAATACGATGAGTTTTTGGTCATGCCTCTCAAACATGTACTGAGTGTCGTAGGCCTTGTAAATCACCCCAGAAACCCAAAACTGTGGGCAATAGCTCATGAAAATGGCCCTATAACATAGAAACGGCAAGTTTTTGGGCATGCCTCTCAAACATGTACTTAGTGTCATGGGCCTTGTAAATCACCACAAAAACCCAAGACTGTGGGCAATAGCTCACGAAAATGGCCAAAAATGTAAAAACGACGAGTTTTTGGTCATGCCTCTCAAACATGTACTCAAAGTCATGGGCCTTGTAAATCACCTCGGAACCCCAAAACTGTGGGCAATAGCTCACGAAAACGGCCATAAACGCAAAAACGACGAGTTTTTGGTCATGCCTCTCAAACATGTACTGAGTGTCATAGGCCTTGTAAATCACCCCGGAAACCCAAAACTGTGGGCAATATATAGGTCATGAAAATGGCCCTATAACATAAAAACGGCAAGTTTCTGGTCATGCTTCCCAAACATGTATTGAGTGTCATGGGCCTTGTAAATCACCATGAAAACCCAAGACTGTGGGCAATAGCTCACGAAAACATCGAAAAACGCAAAAATGACAAGTTTTTGGTCATGCCTCTCAAACATGTATTGAGTGTCATGGGCCTTGTAAATCACCTCAGAACCCCAAAACTGTGGGCAATAGCTCAAGAAAACGGTCATAAACGCAAGAACGACTAGTTTTTGGTCATGCCTCTCAAACATGTACTGAGTGTCATAGGCCTTGTAAATCACCCCGGAAACCCAAAACTGTGGACAATAGCTCACAAAAACGGCAATAAATGCAAAAACGATGAGTTTTTGGTCATGCCTCTCAAACATGTACTGAGTGTCATTGGCCTTGTAAATCACCCTGGAACCCCAAAACTGTGGGCAATAGCTCAGGAAAACGGCCATAAACACAAAAACGACAAGTTTTGGGACATGCCTCTCAAACATGTAGTGTGTCATTGGTCTTGTAAATCACCTCGAAATCCCAAAACAGTGGGCAATAGCTCATGAAAATGGCCCGAAAATGTAAAAACGACAACTTTTTGGTCATGCCTCTCAAACATGTACTAAGTGTCATGGGCCATGTAAATCCCCCCCCATAACCCCAAAACAGTGGGCAATAGCTCACGAAAACGGCCATAAACGCAAAAACGACAAGTTTTTTGCCATGCCTATCAAACATGTACTAAGTGTCACGGGCCTTCAAAATCACCCCGGAAACCCAAAACTGTGGACAATAGCTCACGAAACGGCCCAAAAACATAAAAACGACGGGTTTTTGGTCATACCTCTCAAACATTTAGTGAGTGTCATGGGCCTTGTAAATCACCTCGGAAACCCAAAACAGTGGGCAATAGCTCATGAAAACAGCACTAAAACGCAAAAACGGTGAGTTTTTGGTCATGCCTCTCAAACATGTACTAAATGGGGGCCGAACTAGATGCTGGAGGATTCGGGAGAGGGGAACGAGCTAAAAAGCACGACAGAAAGAGACACTGATCTACCCAAGTTCGGGGCTCTCGTAAGGAGATAACACCCCTACTCCTGCTCTACTGATTGTATATATGGGTCGATGTAGTACACCACAATGGTGCTTCCAAGCTCTCTGCTAGAGAAGGAAGATGAACTGCTAAGTGTAGGAGTACAGTGTGACCAATCTACCTTCAACCTATCAACCTTCTTCCAGCGACCAACCTTCCAACGACCAACCTTCCAACGACCAACCTTCCAACGACCCTTTGCTAGGACTCCCTGTGCCACCTTATATAGTGGTGGCCAGGGTTACAACGGTCATATAAGACCACAAGACAAGGGCTACACTCCAAACAGGAGCTGGTGGCGATGGCAGAGACCCTTGACTTCGCCCCTGATTGCTCTCGATGGGACGCCATATCCCTGTACCTTGTACCTCTTGAACTGTGGCCTTACCTCTGTGCGGTAAGCTTGTACTTGTGCACAGTGAGGGTAGGTAACCTCCACTGTGCACCCTACCATCTTACTCTGCTACCATGCTTGGATGTTTTCTTCCTTGATTGTAGGGATGTGACACCTTGGTTGACTTAAGTATCCCGGATATGACCGTTGGCCATACCCAGGACTTATATGCCGGACCAACGACCTACGAGGGTCGGGTAATCCGGCCTCCCCTGCTCCTGCACAACACACTAAGTGGTTAGGCCGGCATATCTGAGTATATGCCGGCACTCCTATACTAGTATTCCGGCCATACCGGCATATCCAGACACCAGCCGGGATATACATATATGCCGGCCTGGCCGATGCTCCTATATTCCGGCCAGGCCCTTTCTTGGTCAACCGGCATAAAAGTCAACCATAAGCCTTGTGTCTTTCTAGTCTCTTGACCCTACCGGGGGTCATCCCCCCGACACTAGTCCCCGAAGCTATCGAGGTTCCCCAGTCATAACTGTGGAGCCTTGACAGGTTCAACATACCTTTCTTCATTATGCCCCGGCGATCAGATTATATGCCGGCACATCTGCACATATCCCGGCCTCTGTTCCTGTTCCAAAACTTATTCCGGCCGGTCCCGAGGGTATTCCGGACGGAACATATACATCGGGCAATTAATCCGACATATAGACGAGTCTTCCTCGAGAAGCCATGTCTGACAGCTTTGCATCGAAACTTGTAACTGCCAACTGCCCTGCCACCTCGAACGGTCACCCACGATGTGACGGTTCACAGTGCAGCAGTTACTTCTTGCCATCATGGCGTCATGGCACGGTTACAGGAACCGCCGCGCCACTCTGCGCCGCCACGTGGCGCCTCGCCACAGAAACGGTCGGGGGAGTGGAACACTCCCACGATCCCCACGATCCCCACGACCCTGACCTGGCAGACCTATAAATAGGGCGGCGGGGGTAAACGTATCTTTTTACCCCCCACCACCATCGTCTTCCTCGCCTTCCTCGCCTGCTACTTTGCCTCCTGTGCTCCACCGCCGGTCCGAAGAGCAGCATCGCCGTCGCAGCCGACCTGCTCCCCGCCGACGCCGACGCCCGACGACGCACGACATCACCTTTGACGACGCCGCCGCCGCCTCTTCTCTCTGCAGCATTGCAGGGAGATTGGATCTTCCTGCACGCTCGCCGCCGCTCCATCGTCGCCGGCCAAGCTCCGGTGAGACCTCCCTCTGTTCTTCCTCTTTCACGCCTTTTACAACTTCGCACCGGTAGCCCCGCTTGCACAGATCTGCCTCGGTTTCAGAGCTAGTTTTCCCTTTGATTCGACTAGCATTGCTAGGCAACGCTCGCAGGTGTTCATCTTTAGGAGTTTTACCCTTATTTGTTTCCTATTTTAACTGCCTCGGTAGATCTTCTATTCCTGCTAACATCTGTGAGAGTGGTATGCCGGAGAGACTAACCTCCCTCTTTTCTCCGGCCTTGATAGGAATAACATCACGGGACTCCGGCTCTCACGCCTTATCCCGGCCACTAAGATGGCATCTTCAAGCATGACGGCTACCTCGGCCTCTGAGGAAGATACCTTGGCCTGAGCCCAAGGACGCTCCGGCTGGGAGGGGTCGGAGGTTACTCCGGCCGACATATCCTGGGTCACCTCCACCAGGAGAGTCCCGGAGGGCGTAGCATGCCGGCTACCAGCAGGAGAAATTGTGCCGGCACCTGAACCTGGCGAACGCGTCGTCTTCATCGCCCACTTCGAGCGGGGCTTTGGTCTGCCGGCATCGGACTTCTTCCGGGACTTCCTCAACACCTACGACCTGCAACCTCATCATATCCCGGCAAATGCCGTGATGATCCTCTCCGCCTTCGCTGCTTTTTGCGAGGGCTATGCCGGCATAGAGGCCCTTACTCAAGGTTGGGCGAAGTACTTCCAACTACGGAAGCAAGTCGTCCAAGAGCTGCCCCGGAGCAAGGACGACCCGCCGGAGACGGCCCAGGAAAAGAAGGACCGCCCCATGACCCTCTGCGGCGCGGCCACCATCATGTCCCGAAAGGGCTCGGACTTCCCCAAGGTGGAGCTCCTGGAATCTTGCAAGAAGTGGCAGAAGAGCTTCTTCTACGTCAAGAACACCACCGACGAGGATCTGCTCAACCTGCCGCCATTTGTGGATGAGCCACCCTTGGCAATGACGAACTGGACCTACAACCCGAAGAACTCGGTGATGCCGGTGAATGCGCTTCACCGGGTTAAGGGCGAGCTCCTGGATGCCGGTCTTACTCCTCAAGACCTGGTGGCCTGCTATATAAGCCGGCGCGTCTCCCCTCTGCAGCGCCGGTCGCACAAGATCTGTCAGATGAGCGGGCCAATGGACCCCACCCGGCACTCCACACACGAGCTGACTCCGGCCGACATTCTGCGCCGGATTAAGGATGTCTGCAAGTCCTCTCAGGCCACTTTTGCCTGGGGGCTAGAACCATACAGCCAGGATAGGCCCGCCCCAACGGTAAACCATCTTATCCGATACATAAAGTCCATGTCCGGCACATAGATACTTAAGCCGATACATGTCTATTTGCCGACACATATCATAATGATCCGACATACCTCTTCCACCGGCATATTTCCTTGTCTGAATACTTGACTTTGCTGTTTATACAGAAATTCAGCTTCCAAACCATGGAGAACTCCCGGATCAAGATCGCGGCGGACCGCACCGTTGCGGATGTTGAAGATCCGGATCATTGGGATAAGCTTCCCAGGAGCACCCGTGCTGCAGCTGCCATGGGTAAGGGCTCTTCATCCCGGCATTATACTCAAGACCGGAGTGAGATTGATTCTGACGAGGAGATCCTGCTGTACTATGACCCAATGCCACTTGCGTACGCCTTTCCAGAAACACCTATTGCTCATGAGTTTGCAATGCCGTCCTCAGCTATCCCGGACGATGTGGTTATCGACGCCGCCCCTTTGAACCAGGGACCTCCTTCCACCGGCGGACGTGCCGGCCGGAAGCGAGGTGTGAAGCCCCCGTCCGACATACCTCAGAGGTCGAAAAGGCAGAAGGTCGGCGTGCCCAAACAGAAGAAACAGAGGCCTGTTGCCTCGGGGTAAATTTCCTTTTCTTTGCATTTCCTCCGACATATCTCTTGTTTGTATTACTGACTTGGTGTTTTCTCTCTTTCAGTGCTCCTCTTGAGCCGGAACAAGCTTCTGGCTTGAGCGGCGACCCGAAGGTTACCAAGCCCGCTGCCCCTGCTACCTCCGACATTCCCTCTGCCAGTCACACGAGCTCCCCGGCGCCGGCATCCTCGCCTGCGCCCGACAAGACCTCCTCCCCGGCGAAGGACGTTCCTCCGCCGGAACAAGACACCTCTGCCCCCGACGTCCACATGGACTCAGGGGCTCAACAGGAACCTCCAGCTCCTGATGTCCACATGGACATAGAAGCCCACCAAGAAGTACCAGACTCCGGCGCGCCCACCGGCGACGTCGGCACAACTGAAAACGCCGGAGCAGACATCAAGGGTAAAGGCCCTTTAGTGCCGGAAGTCCGGACTATTCCGGATCCTGCCTCTGCTGGCCAAGATGCACCGGCCGCGCCGGAACAGCCCGCACCCGAGACTCCTTCAGCTGACAAGACCCCAGCACCGGCCAAGACCACTGCACCGGCCAAGACCACTGCACCGGCCAAGTCCACTACCCGGGCCAAGACCACTGCACCGGCCCAGACCGGCACGTTGAAGATTCAGCCGGCCAAGTCCGGCACACCATCTGCCGCAACTGCTCCTCCTAAGGCAGCGTCCTGGACCAGGTCTGCTCTGGCCCTGCATCTTGGCAGGGCAGCAGCCCGGCCGGGGTACCGGACCAACTTCTTCGACACCCCAGAACTCGAGGGCCTCGTCCCTCTTGCGACGAAAAGTGATCAGAGCCTCGGCTCTCTTAAGGAGCAGTGCATCAAATGGAACGACGCCAGCAACATGGACACTGCGGACTCAAGGAGCAAGAAGCTGGCCGAAGCCAAGACCAGTGGCGACCCAAGCGACTTCCTGGCAGCGAAGCCCATACCGATCGCCAGCGAGCTCCTCAGCCTCCAGCAAAGACTTCACAAGTTGGCCGATGCCACCAACGTAAGTCCTCTCTATTTACACACATATCCCCAGTCCCCGAAAATGTCGGCTGTCCGGGATATGGACATCCGGGATTTTCTCATAGTCCTTTAGCTAGCTTCTTTTGAATTAACTGCCGACATATGAGCTCGATCCGAGCTTCAAATCCTAGTCACCGAGGGCCGGGATAGGTGCGCAGCACCTGTGCTGGGTCTTTAACAATTTCACATCTCTATTATCTTTCAAATCCTCTTGACCGGGATATAAGCTCGATTCGAGCTTCAAATCCTAGTCACCGAGAGCCGGGATAGGTGCGCAGCACCTGTGCCGGGTCTTTAAAAGAATGATCACTTGATAAAATCTTCACTTTAATTATCATGTCAAATTTCTCTGCTGACATTTCAAATCCCGGCATTTTTGCAGCGCATGAACAACACCCGGGCCGACATGTTCCATGAGGTGGTGTGCGAGCACCGGAAGCTATCTGACGCACACAGCAAGCTTCAGCAGGAGCTGTCCCAGAAAGGTAATCTTTGCCGACATACTGCTGTATGCCGGATATCTTTCCTCTCTTTACTTTGCAATGCTTACTCTTGCCGACACGTAACCTTGTGCCGACATTCTTCAGCTGGTGCCGAAGCGCAAGTCACCGAGCTTCTCAAGAGGGTGAAAGAGCTTACTGGTATGCCGGATCCTGCTGTTACCCGGATAGCTACTTTATACTTCAAATCCTTTACTCTTTGTCACTGTTTTCTTTCTTCAAATCCTTTTAACTTGAAATCTTTGCAGATGAGAAGGCTGCACTGGAGGCACGCCACCAGGATTGTGTGTCCTCGGTGGATGTGGCCAAGCAACTGGACGACCGGGATGCCGGTCACAAGGCCGAGGTTGAGCAGTTGAAGGGCCGGATCACCGAGCTGCTGGACGAAAAGGAACAGAGGGAGGGCCTACTGAAGAAAACCCAGACCCTGCTTGTTACCTCCGAGACTGATGCCTCCAACGCCCACGCTGAACTGGATAGCCTGAAGGAGCAGGCCACCAAATGGGAGGTTACAGTTGCACAGCTGAATGCCGACCTTGCCCGTAAGCTTCAAATCCTTTCCCCTTTTATCCTTCCCGACATAGTGTAATCTTTTTCGGCATAGCATCTATGCCGACATATTTTCCTTTTGCTAACATTGTTTCTATTCTGCAGGCATGTTTCCCACTTCCGTCGCTGACGTTGAGAGGGTTTTGCAGTTGGACCGAGAAAACCGGGGTGTTCCGGTTGACTCGCCCAACTGGGACATGTCGGAGCAGCTGCTGGCCCTGCAGTCCCGGAAGGAGGCCATGACCCTTTACACTGAAGAGCTCTTCTACGGCGCCCAGGAGGCATTCTCTGCCCTCTGGCCGGGACAAAGGACTCCCACTGATCCGGTTGACCTCGGCAACGACCTGCAGCTTGCCAAGGTTCGCCTCCGGGAGTGGCGAGATTCCGGCGCGAGGGTTGGAGCTGACGAAGCCCTCAGCTACTTCTTGTCTTGGTATGAAAAGGCAGACTTGGAGACTTTGCGCACCGTGCGCGAAGGATCCATCTGGACCACGGATCCGGATCATATCCGTCGCCGCAAGGAGTTGGCCCATAGTTATGTGGACTATGCCGACACCGACAAATTCGTCCGGGACATCCGCGAGCCGGAGAAGAATGACGATGCCGGGACATCTGCTGCTGCTGAGGGTTCCGACTCCAGCCAAGATGAAGATGAAGCTGAGGAAGCCGACACAGAAGCTCCGGAATAGGCATCTGCCCCGGGCGGAGGTGATGGCTCCATTCCATCTGCTGGGTCCGGCACACCTGAGGCCGCCACTTCGACTGCTACTGCTCCACCTGCTGGCGGCCCCGCGTCTGCCCCTTGAATCTTTGCATCAAAAACACTTTAAGCTTTATCAGATCCCCGGTATGCCGGGTGCAGTTGTAAGATATACGTTTACTTTCCTTTGGTTTGCTATCTGAACAAGTTTTATCTTGGTTTGCTTGTTACTAATGCCGGATCATCTTTTGGCTAAGTCACCGAGTTGTTTTCCTGTTTCCTCAATTTCACAACCTTGGCTGCTTGTCTACCTTATTTGGCTTTCGACGTATGAGTCTCAAGGTTGCTTCATCGAACATACAGTACTTTAACTTTGAAACTTAGACTTCAAATCATCCGACACTTCCAATTTTAACTTTAATTTTAACGAAAATGTCGGTTCGCTTGCTTTACATTTCCTTAGCCGTTTTCCATGTGTAGACAATCTCCGGCATCTACTCTTGCTAGCCATGAAGCCGGGTTTCGGACAGCAGCTGAGTCGAAAAGTGGCCTTTGGTGCCGACACATTACTAGGCCGACATAGGAAACATTCAAATAAAGCCAGCCGGCATATAGCAAAAAACTGTAAATAAACCACAAATATACCTCGGAGCTAGTTACCCGGCTTCTTCGGGATGCCGGTATTTCATTCATTAGTCTTGTGCCGGCACAACACGCCGGCATACAAAGGAAAATATGGAAATACATACATTGTGTTGCTCAGGAGTAAAAGGGGCGCAGTAGAGCTATGTTCCATGGCCTCTTGGTTTCTTCTCCGGACCTGTCCGCCTTATTCTTCTTGGGGTCCTGCGCATCTATAAGATAATAGGCATCATTGTGCAGAGCTCTGCTCACAATGAATGGCCCCTCCCATGGAGGAGTTAACTTATGCCGGCCTTCTGTTCCTTGCTTTAGCCGGAGTACTAGATCTCCCTCTTGAAATCTCCTTGGATTTACCTTCTGCGCATGATAGCGTCTGAGGTTCTGCTGATATACTGCTGTTCTTGACAGAGTTATTTCCCTTGCTTCCTCTAGCAGATCAACATCATTTTCTCTGGCTTCTTTAGCCTCTTCCTCAGTATATAGCACTATTCTTGGTGCATCATGTATTACATCTGTTGGAAGCACAGCTTCTGCTCCATACACCAGGAAAAATGGTGTGTAGCCTGTTGATCTATTCGGAGTAGTTCTTAAACTCCACAGCACTGCTGGCAGCTCATCTAGCCAACATCCCGGAGTTTTCTCCAGGGGCTCTATCAGCCGGGGTTTTATGCCGGATAATACTAGCCCATTCGATCTCTCTACTTGGCCATTGGCACAAGGGTGGGCAACCGACGCAACGTCCAGCCGGATTCCCACCTCCTCACAAAATCTGGCAAATGGCCCTTGGGCAAAGTTTGACCCATTGTCAGTGATGATGCTATGAGGAACACCATATCTCAAGATTATATCCTTTAAGAATTTCACTGCTGTGTGACCATCACACTTGCTTATGGGCTTCACTTCAATCCACTTGGTGAACTTGTCCACCATGACCAGGATATGGGTCATTTTCCCTCTGGCCGGCTTAAAAGCCCCGACCATATCCAGGCCCCAAATAGCAAAGGGCCAGGTTATTGGGATAGTTTTCAGGGCAGATGCCGGCTGATGAATCTGGTGGGCATATCTTTGACACCCATTACATTTCCGGACCAAGTTTTCTGCCTCTTGCAGTGCCGTTGGCCAATAGAAGCCATGCCGGAATACCTTTGCCACCAATGCCCTGGACGAAGCATGGTGACCACACTCCCCCTGGTGAATTTCCCGGAGCATCTCCAGACCCTCCGCAGATTCGACACATCTCTGCAATACTCCGGTGGTACTTCTCTTGTATATTTCTTTGTTGATGATGGTATACGCTTTGGATCTCCTTATAACCCGGCGGGCCTCGGTTTCATCCGCCGGCACTTGACCATCCACCATGAAGTTCATGATAGGACGTGCCCATGAGGGCACTTCCCTGACAGTGAACACTGCCTGATCTATTTCCATCATTTCGACCGACACATAATCGATCTCCATGGGCTGCGAAGTCCCCGGGACTGAAGAATCAGTCCCCGGGTATGCCGGAGCAGTCCCCGGGTATACCGGCACAACCTCTTGGCACATTTTACCCTTGCCTTTAGTTTTGCTCCGGAATACTATATTAACAGCATATGCCAGCCCAGTCCCCGGGACTGAGGAAACAGTCCCCGGGTTATCCGTCCTGGCTCCGGCATCTATGTCCATTGGAACTGCTTCGTCTGGACCTGGCGGGACATAAATGGAGGATGACTCCGGCGAGGGTTTGATCGATGGCTTCCTCAGATGCTCCAGCGAAATGCCGGGCGGGATTGAATCTCGGGAAGACCCCAGCTTGGATAATGCATCGGCTGCATCATTCTGAGCCCGGAGAACGTGCCGGAACTCACAACCTTCAAAGTAACCACTTAACTGCTGCACTAGGAAACGGTATGATGCCATGTTAGCATCATGCGCGTCCCATATGCCGGAACACTGCTGAATCACTAAGTCAGAATCTCCGAAGCACATAATCCGGCGAATTCCTATGTCCTTAGACACCTTCAGGCCATGCACAAGTGCCTCATATTCCGCCACATTATTTGATGCTGCAAAGTGAATCTGCAGGACGTATCTCAGCTGGTCATTCTTTGGTGAACTGAGAACTATGCCGGCACCCAAGCCATGGATTGTCTTGGACCCATCGAAATGCATCCTCCAATAATTGGCATCTGGCAATGGTGGCTCATACTGTATCTCGGCCCAGTCAATAAAGAAATCAGCCAAGACCTGGGACTTGATTGTATCCCTCTTATCGTACTGCGGTGTATATGGTGAAAGCTCTATTGCCCACTTTGCTATCCGGCCGCTGGCATCTTTGTTGCCTATAATTTCCGAGATAGGGGCCTCGGCCACTACCCGGATTGGATGCTCTTGGAAGTAATGCTTGAGCTTCTTGGCCGCCATATAGACACCATAGGTCATCTTCTGATAGTGGGGGTAATTTTGCTTTGAGGTGGAGAGGACTTCACTCAGATAATATACCGGCCGCTGCACGGTTTTGCCTCCTTCCTCTCGCTCTACTACCACCACAGCACTGACAACTCGGTTGGTTGCCGCTATATAGAGCAACATTGGCTCCCGGGGCATCGGAGACGCTAATACCGGCGCTGTTGACAACAACTGTTTCAATTCCTTGAAAGCTGCATCTGCTTGCGTTGTCCAGACAAATGTGTCGGACTTTTTCATCAACTGATATAACGGCAGGGCTTTCTCTCCCAGCCGGCTTATGAAACGGCTCAGGGATGCGAGGCACCCAGTGAACTTCTGTACTTCCCTCAAATCTGTCGGCGGCTTCATCCTTTCTATGGCACGAATCTTGCCGGGATTCACCTCAATACCCCGGCTGGAAACAAGGAACCCGAGCAACTTGCCCGCCGGCACACCAAAGGTGCACTTAGCCGGATTCAACTTCATCCGGAATCTCCTCAGGTTCCCAAAGGTTTCCCGGAGATCATCTATGAGAGTCTTGCTCTCCTTGGTTTTTATGACGATATCATCGACATATACCTGCACATTTTTATCTATCTGCTCGTGCAAACACTTTTGCATACATCTTTGGTAAGTTGCGCCGGCATTTCTTAAACCGAACGGCATAGTGAGATAGCAATAAGCCCCGTACGGGGTAATAAAGGATGTTTTTATTTGATCTGGCTCAAACAAGGGGATCTGGTGGAAACCAGAATAAGCATCTACGAAAGATAACAGTTCACATCCGGCTGTGGAATCAATCACTTGATCGATCCGAGGCAGCGGGAATGGATCTTTAGGACATGCCTTGTTCAAGTTGGTGTAATCAACACACATCCGCCATACTTTCACTATGACGGGCTCATCTTTCTTCTTTTCCACCAAAACCGGATTAGACACCCAATCCGGATGAAGTACTTCCTTGATAAAGCCAGAGGCTAAGAGCCTGGCCACTTCCTCCCATATGGCTTTCCTTCTATCGCCGGCATTCCGCCGGAGCGGCTGCTTCACTGGCTTAGCATCGGGTCTCACGTGCAATGCGTGCTCAGCCAGCTCCCTCGGCACACCTTGCAGGTCCGAAGTAGACCATGCAAAGATATCCCGATTCTCACGGAGGAAGCTGATGAGCTCGCTTTCCTATTTGGGATCCAAACTTGCCCCAACCAGGGCATGGCGCTCCGGGAAAGCTTCATCCAGTGGCACCTTTTTGACTTCCTTGCCTACTTGAAAAGAAGCACTGCCGCCGGGATTTGTCATGCCCGGCATATATTTGCCGGCCACGACCGTTTCAGCAATCTCCACTGCTCGCTTGAGCCTCTTCCTCTCCTCTGCAATGATCAGAGTCTCGGCCAGATTGGATCCGGCGGTGGCACATGCCATCGAACGCTTGTAATCACCAATGATGGTGATCACCCCTTTGGGTCCCGGCATCTTCATCTTCAGATACGCCACATGCGTAGAGGCCATGAATTTTGCCAGTGCCGGTCTACCCAGCAAAGCATGGTAGGGGCTCTCCAGATCAACCACCTCGAACATGAGGTTTTCCACCCTGCAGTTATCCCGGCTGCCAAACATGACATCCATCCGGATCTTGCCCATCGGCGCACACGAAAGTCCCGGCACAATGCCGTGGAACGTGGTCTTGCTTGGTTCCAGCATATTTTCCTTGATTCCCAGCTTCTCCATCGTATCTCGATACATGATGTTGATGCTGCTTCCATTATCAATGAGGACCTTGCTGAATCTCACGTTATTAGCCGGCCCGACGAATGTCGGATCCATCACCAGAGCATATCCGCCGGGATTTGGCATGATCCGGGGATGATCTGCCCTGTCCCAACCAACAGCCTGGTCAGACCAGTACATCAGCTTTGGCACAGCCGACATAACGGCATTCACCTCCAGACTCCGCCGGTACAAGCTCTGCTTGTCTGTTCTCTCGGTCTCAAAGACCATATAGCTCTGATCATACTCCTTGTACTCATTCCGGCCCGCTCCTGGGCCTCCGGCGTTATATTCCGGATTATAGCTCTGGTCAACTTGATTTACGCCGGCATTTCCGGCGTTGCTCTGATTCCCAGGATTACCCGGCCTAGGTGGGACTGCAATTGTATTGGCACCTGTCAACGGCGATGGAGCTGCCGGGACAGAGGGTCTAGCCGGTCCCCAGGGACCTGCACGACCTGCTAATATGTCGTCCAGCCATGAACAGTTCCTTGTCAAATGGTTTGCCGGCCTTCCCGGCTGGAATGTGTGAAACACACAAGGCTTGTCCATGGCAAGACCCACAGTATACTTCGGCCACTGCTTCTTCTGGCCGGCGGCTCCGCCGGCATTCTTGTTGGTCTAGACATTCTTCTTCTGGAACGGCTGTGCTTGCTGCTGCGGCTGCTGCTGAGGCTGCTGATAGTTCTCATATCTCGGACGCTGGCTACTGCCGGCGCCCCCTTTCTCTTCCTCCACAGCTGCAACTTGTGCTGCTCCGTACCGATAATCCGGCCGCTCATCTCTTCTCTTATTCCGGTTATCCGGGCGATAGAACTGCCCTGATCTCCCGGCATTGCTGGTGTTCCCCTGGGTTTGCCCCTGTCCTTGTGAATCGAGACTGGGCTGCTTGGGATCTCCCGGAGCATAACTATCAGCGATCTTGATTGTTTCGGCCAGCGTGGCCGGCATTTGCCTCTGAAGCTTTTGCCACAGCATGGTGCCATGTTGGCACCCATGAGCGAACCACATGATGGCCTGCTGCTCATTGATTCCTTCGCAGGAATTGCGCAACGTGCACCACCTGGTCAGATAGTCACGGTCAGTCTCATTCACTCCTTGCCGGCAGTTAGCCAGCTGCTGCGGACGGTTGGGCCTCTTGTATGTACTGGTAAAGTTCGACACAAACTGCTCTTCGAAATCAATCCAGCCGTTGATACTCCCGGCCGGCAAATTATTCAGCCATATCCTGGCTGGACCTTCCAACATCTGCGGCACATATCGTACCACCCATCTGAGGTTTCCTCCGGCGATGTTCACCGCTGTGGAGTAATCCTCCAACCAATCTTCCGGCTTCGTACTGCCATTATATGTCCTCGCGCCACGCGCGAGCTGGAAGAAGTAAGGCACCGGCTCTCCCATAATCCGGGGTCCGAAACACATAGGGCCCGGAGCTCCTTGTCTCTCCACCAACTCTGATTGGTGGAGCTTGTCCAGCTTGAAACGTGCATCATTGGCTTCCAAGGACCGAGGTCCAAGCCGGGATGCTATTGGGCCTGCGATCATCTGCTGCTGCTGCTCCGGCTGATGCTGCTCACTATGCCGGCCTTGCTGATGCTGCTGCTGATATCCCGCCCTGGCAAGGGCGGAATTGCCGTCATCCTCTCGGTGTCCCGGATGGCCTGCACCCTGCTGCTGCGCTGCCCCTCCGGCGCCCTGTTGCTGACGCCGGACTGCACTGTTACTCCGGCCACCACCGGCCGCTGCTGCTTCATGCCCGGCCGGCACACTCTGGCCGGGCTTCTTGCTGCCGACATACTTGTCAGCTTGGCCGACATTCTTCTGCACCATCGCCTGCTTTCCGGCGGCAGCCGGATCGTACACCTGGATCTGCTTGTCCCGGCGGCCAGAGGTCACACTTCCGGCACGCCGGGCGCTAGGATGCGGGGACGAGGCTTGGCCCCTCGACCTCACGCCGGCACCTCCCGCCGACACAATGAACTGGGATGCCCCGGCACCTGGGTTTGCCTTCTTAAAGGCCTCCTGCTGCTTTGTAGCTTCAGACAAAAGTTGGTTAAGCCGGGCTTGCTGCTCACGCAGTGCTTCGCCGGATAAACAAGATAAATCCTTAGCTACCTCGGCCGCTGCTCTAAGGTTCTTTACTGGCGAACTATAGACTACCTTAGGCACAGTACTAGTTGCGGTATGACTCTTATCTCTAGCATCTTTTCCTATCTCAGCATTAAGATTTCTGCCTCTAGTTCTAACCTCTTCTATCCGGCTAGGCCGGATTACTACAGGAGTAAAACCATGGGCTGCCTCATACTCACGGAGTTGCCGGTTAAACCGTTCGCGCTCCTGGTTCATGGCCAGGGCCTTGTCGACGAGGGCCTGACGAGATCCCTCCAGGACCTCCCTTGTCTGCTCCGGATCAACGCCGGATCGCACCGGCTCGAGAAGCCGGTCGATGATGGGAAGAAGAACCTCGCCCCTAGCCGGCACACCGGAAGTGCCGGCCAGGTTCTCCGCACGCTCCAACGGAGGACGCGCCGACCTCTTGACCTTCGGCGGCTCCGGAGGAGAAGCTCCGGCCGCTGCTGCTTTGCCGGCATCTTCCGCCGGCGGCACGGATGTGCCGGCCATCATCACCTCAGCCGACTCTACTGAGCGAGCGCTACGCCCAGCGTGAGCCAGCCGATGTGACGGAGGATCCGACGCCACCAGCACCTCCTTCCTGCAAATTCTCTCAGTCCCCACGTACACCTCGTGGGAACCGAAAGACATAATCCGGCCATCCCTGGGGAACGGCCGGCCACCGAGACAACCGGCGTTGTCACTGACGAAACTGAGCGAGCCTAGCCTCTGGACGAGGCCAGAGACCACGCGCACTCCCGAAGCTGCTATCACAGACCCCGTCCGAATGAACACTCCGCCCAGCATATCGATCTGATGCCCCACGGTGGGCGCCAAATGTCGTCGTGGTGAAACAACATATGCCATAGGATGGCTTAAATGGGGGCCGAACTAGATGCTGGAGGATTCGGGAGAGGGGAACGAGCTAAAAAGCATGACAGAAAGAGACACTGATCTACCCAGGTTCGGGGCTCTCGTAAGGAGATAACACCCCTACTCCTGCTCTACTGATTGTATATATGGGTCGATGTAGTACACCACAATGGTGCTTCCAAGCTCTCTGCTAGAGAAGGAAGATGAACTGCTAAGTGTAGGAGTACAGTGTGACCAATCTACCTTCAACCTATCAACCTTCTTCCAGCGACCAACCTTCCAACGACCAACCTTCCAACGACCAACCTTCCAACGACCCTTTGCTAGGACTCCCTGTGCCACCTTATATAGTGGTGGCCAGGGTTACAACGGTCATATAAGACCACAAGACAAGGGCTACACTCCAAACAGGAGCTGGTGGCGATGGCAGAGACCCTTGACTTCGCCCCTGATTGCTCTCGATGGGACGCCATATCCCTGTACCTTGTACCTCTTGAACTGTGGCCTTACCTCTGTGCGGTAAGCTCGTACTTGTGTACAGTGAGGGTAGGTAACCTCCACTGTGCACCCTGCCATCTTACTCTGCTACCATGCTTGGATGTTTTCTTCCTTGATTGTAGGGATGTGACACCTTGGTTGACTTAAGTATCCCGGATATGACCGTTGGCCATACCCAGGACTTATATGCCGGACCAACGACCTACGAGGGTCGGGTAATCCGGCCTCCCCTGCTCCTGCACAACACACCAAGTGGTTAGGCCGGCATATCTGAGTATATGCCGGCACTCCTATACTAGTATTCCGGCCATACCGGCATATCCAGACACCAGCCGGGATATACATATATGCCGGCCTGGCCGATGCTCCTATATTCCGGCCAGGCCCTTTCTTGGTCAACCGGCATAAAAGTCAACCATAAGCCTTGTGTCTTTCTAGTCTCTTGACCCTACCGGGGGTCATCCCCCCGACAACGGCCATAAACGCAAAAACAACGAGTTTTTAATCATGCATGTCAAACAGGTACTAAGTGTCATGGGCTTGAAAATCACCCTGAAAACCCAAAACTGTGGACTATAGCTCACGAAAACGGCCCGAAAATGTAAAAACGACAAGTTTTTGGTCATGCCTCTCAAACATGTACTGTGTCATGGGCCATGTAAATCCCCCTAGAACCCCAAAACAGTGGGAAATAGCTCACAAAAATAGCCATAAACGCAAAAACGACGAGTTTTTGGTCATGCCTGTCAAACATGTACTAAGTGTCATGGACCTTGAAAATCACCCCAAAAGCCCAAAATTGTGGACAATAGCTCACGAAATGGCCCAGAAAGTAAAAATGATGAGTTTTTGTTCATACCTCTTAAACATAGACTGGGTGTCATGGGCCTTGTAAATCACCGCAGAAACCCAAAACTATGCACAATAGCTCACGAAAACGGCCCTAAAATGTAAAAACGACGAGTTTTTGGTCATGCCTCTCAAACATGTATAGATTGTCATATTCCTTGTAAATTGCCCCAGAACCCGAAAACAGTGGGCAATAGCTCACGAAAACGGCCATAAACGCAAGAAAAATGAGTTTTTGGTCATGCGTGTCAAACATGTACTAACTTTCATGGGCCTTGAAAATCACCCCGGAATCCCAAAACTGTGGACACTAGCTCACGAAAACGGCCCGAAAACGTAAAAACGATGAGTTTTTGGTCATGCCTCTCAGACATAGACTGAGTGTCATGGGCCTTGTAAATCACTGTGGAAACAAAAAACTGTGGACAATAGCTCACGAAAACGGCCATAAGTGCAAAAACGATGAGTTTTGAGTCATGCCTCCCAAACATGTACTGAGTTTCAAGGGCCTTGTAAATCACCCCGGAAACCCAAGACTGTGGGCAATAGCTCATGAAAACGGCCAGAAACTCAAAAACGACGAGTTTTTGGTCATGCCTCTCAAACATAGACTGAGTGTCATTGGCCTTGTAAATCACCGCGGAAACCCAAAACTGTGGACAATAGCTCACGAAAATGGCCATAAATGCAAAAACGATGAGTTTTGACTCATGCCTCCCAAACATGTATTGAGTGTCATGGGCGTTGTAAATCACCCCGGAAACCCAAGACTGTGGGCAATAGCTCATGAAAACGGCCAGAAACACAAAAACGACGAGTTTTTGGTCATGCCTCTCAAACATGTACTGAGTGTCATGGGCCTTGTAAATCACCCTAGAAACCCAAAACTGTGGGCAATAGCTCATGAAAATGGTCCTAAAACGTAAAAATGATAAGTTTTTGGTCATGCCTCTCAAACATGTACTGAGTGTCATGGGCCTTGTAAATCACCCCAGAAACCCAAGACTGTGGGCAAAAGCTCACGAAAATAGCGAAAAATGCAAAAACGACGAGTTTTTGGTCATGCCTCTCAAACATGTACTGAGTGTCATAGGCCTTGTAAATCACCTCAGAACCCCAAAACCGTGGGCAATAGCTCAAGAAAATGGTCACAAACGTAAGAACGACTAGTTTTTGGTCATGCCTCTCAAACATGTACTGAGTGTCATAGGCCTTGTAAATCACCCCGGAAACCCAAAACTGTGGACAATAGCTCACAAAAATGGACCTATAACGTTAAAACGACAAGTTTTTGGGCATGCCTCCCAAACATGTACTGAGTGTCATCGGCCTTGTAAGACACACCGGAACCCCAAAACTGTGGGCAATAGCTCACGAAAACAGCCATAAACACCAAAACGACAAGTTTTGGGACATGCCTCTCAAACATGTAGTGTGTCATGGGTCTTGTAAATCACCTCGGAAACCCAAAACAGTGGGCAATAGCTCATGAAAATGGCCTGAAAATGTAAAAATGACAACTTTTTGGTCATGCCTCTCAAACTTGTACTGAGTGTCATGGTCCATGTAAATCCCCCCCCATAACCCCAAAACAGTGGGCAATAGCTCACAAAAACGGCCATAAACGCAAAAACGACAAGTTTTTTGCCATGCCTGTCAAACATGTACTAAGTGTCATGGGCCTTCAAAATCACCCCGGAAACCCAAAACTGTGGACAATAGCTCACAAAACGGCCCAAAAACGTAAAAACGATGGGTTTTTGGTCATACCTCTCAAACATTTAGTGAGTGTCATGGGCCTTGTAAATCACCTCGGAAACCCAAAACAGTGGGCAATAGCTCATGAAAACGACCCTAAAACGCAATAACGGCGAGTTTTTGGTCATGCCTCTCAAACATGTACTAAGTATCATGGGCCATGTAAATCACCTAGAACCCCAAAACAGTGGGCAATAGCTCACAAAAATGGCCATAAACGCAAAAACGACGAGTTTTTGGTCATGCATGTCAAACAAGTACTAAGTGTCATGGGCTTGAAAATCACCCTGAAAACCCAAAACTGTGGACTATAGCTCACGAAAACGGCCCGAAAATGTAAAAACGACAAGTTTTTGGTCATGCCTCTCAAACATGTACTGAGTGTCATGGGCCATGTAAATCCCCCTAGAACCCCAAAACAGTGGGAAATAGCTCACAAATACAGCCATAAACGCAAAAACGATGAGTTTTTGGTCATGCCTGTCAAACATGTACTAAGTGTCATGGACCTTGAAAATCACCCCAAAAGCCCAAAATTGTGGACAATAGCTCACGAAATGGCCCAAAAAGTAAAAACGATGAGTTTTTGTTCATACCTCTCAAACATAGACTGGGTGTCATGGGCCTTGTAAATCACCGCAGAAACCCAAAACTATGCACAATAGCTCACGAAAACGGCCCTAAAATGTAAAAACGACGAGTTTTTGGTCATGCCTCTCAAACATGTATAGATTGTCATATTCCTTGGAAATTGCCCCAGAACCCGAAAACAGTGTGCAATAGCTCACGAAAACGGTCATAAACGCAAGAAAAATGAGTTTTTGGTCATGCGTGTCAAACATGTACTAACTTTCATGGGCCTTGAAAATCACCCCGGAATCCCAAAACTGTGGACACTAGCTCACGAAAACGGCCCGAAAACATAAAAACGATGAGTTTTTGGTCATGCCTCTCAGACATAGACTGAGTGTCATGGGCCTTGTAAATCACTGTGGAAACACAAAACTGTGGACAATAGCTCACGAAAACGGCCATAAGTGCAAAAACGATGAGTTTTGAGTCATGCCTCCCAAACATGTACTGAGTTTCAGGGGCCTTGTAAATCACCCCGGAAACCCAAGACTATGGGCAATAGCTCATGAAAACGGCCAGAAACTAAAAAACGACGAGTTTTTGGTCATGCCTCTCAAATATAGACTGAGTGTCATTGGCCTTGTAAATCACCGCGGAAACCCAAGACTGTGGGCAATAGCTCATGAAAACGGCCAGAAACTCAAAAACGACGAGTTTTTGGTCATGCCTCTCAAACATAGACTGAGTGTCATTGGCCTTGTAAATCACCGCGGAAACCCAAAACTGTGGACAATAGCTCACGAAAATGGCCATAAATGCAAAAACGATGAGTTTTGAGTCATGCCTCCCAAACATGTATTGAGTGTCATGGGCCTTGTAAATCACCCCGGAAACCCAAGACTGTGGGCAATAGCTCATGAAAACGGCCAGAAACACAAAAACGACGAGTTTTTGGTCATGCCTCTCAAACATGTACTGAGTGTCATGGGCCTTGTAAATCACCCTAGAACCCCAAAACAGTGGGAAATAGCTCACAAAAATAGCCATAAACGCAAAAACGACGGGTTTTTGGTCATGCCTGTCAAACATGTACTAAGTGTCATGGACCTTGAAAATCACCCCAAAAGCCCAAAATTGTGGACAATAGCTCACGAAATGGCCCAAAAAGTAAAAACGATGAGTTTTTGTTCATACCTCTCAAACATAGACTGGGTGTCATGGGCCTTGTAAATCACCTCAGAAACCCAAAACTATGCACAATAGCTCATGAAAATGGCCCTAAAATGTAAAAACGACGAGTTTTTGGTCATGCCTCTCAAACATGTATAGATTGTCATATTCCTTGTAAATTGCCCCAGAACCCGAAAACAGTGGGCAATAGCTCACGAAAACGGCCATAAACGCAAGAAAAATGAGTTTTTGGTCATGCGTGTCAAACATGTACTAACTTTCATGGGCCTTGAAAATCACCCCGGAATCCCAAAACTATGGACACTAGCTCACGAAAACGGCCCGAAAACGTAAAAATGATGAGTTTTTGGTCATCCCCCTCAGACATAGACTGAGTGTCATGGGCCTTGTAAATCACTGTGGAAACACAAAACTGTGGACAATAGCTCACGAAAACGGCCATAAGTGCAAAAACGATGAGTTTTGAGTCATGCCTCCCAAACATGTACTGAGTTTCAAGGGCCTTGTAAATCACCCCGGAAACCCAAGACTGTGGGCAATAGCTCATGAAAACGGCCAGAAACACAAAAACGACGAGTTTTTGGTCATGCCTCTCAAACATAGACTGAGTGTCATTGGCCTTGTAAATCACCGCGGAAACCCAAAACTGTGGACAATAGCTCACAAAAACGTCCATAAATGCAAAAACGATGAGTTTTGAGTCATGCCTCCCAAACATGTATTGAGTGTCATGGGCCTTGTAAATCACCCCGGAAACCCAAGACTGTGGGCAATAGCTCATGAAAACGGCCAGAAACACAAAAACGACGAGTTTTTGGTCATGCCTCTCAAACATGTACTGAGTGTCATGGGCCTTGTAAATCACCCTAGAAACCCAAAACTGTGGGCAATAGCTCATGAAAATGGTCCTAAAACGTAAAAATGATAAGTTTTTGGTCATGCCTCTCAAACATGTACTGAGTGTCATGGGCCTTGTAAATGACCCCCAGAAACCCAAGACTGTGGGCAATAGCTCACGAAAACAGCGAAAAATGCAAAAACGACGAGTTTTTGGTCATGCCTCTCAAACATGTACTGAGTGTCATAGGCCTTGTAAATCACCTCAGAACCCCAAAACTGTGGGCAATAGCTCAAGAAAACGGTCATAAATGCAAGAACGACTAGTTTTTGGTCATGCCTCTCAAACATGTACTGAGTGTCATAGGCCTTGTAAATCACCCCAGAAACCCAAAACTGTGGACAATAGCTCACAAAAACGGCCATAAATGCAAAAACGATGAGTTTTGAGTCATGCCTCCCAAACATGTATTGAGTGTCATGGGCCTTGTAAATCACCCCGGAAACCTAAGACTGTGGGCAATAGCTCATGAAAACGGCCAGAAACACAAAAACGACGAGTTTTTGGTCATGCCTGTCAAACATGTACTGAGTGTCATGGGCCTTGTAAATCACCCTAGAACCCCAAAACAGTGGGAAATAGCTCACAAAAACAGCCATAAACGCAAAAACGACGAGTTTTTGGTCATGCCTGTCAAACATGTACTAAGTGTCATGGACCTTGAAAATCACCCCAAAAGCCCAAAATTGTGGACAATAGCTCACGAAATGGCCCAAAAAGTAAAAACGATGAGTTTTTGTTCATACCTCTCAAACATAGACTGGGTGTCATGGGCCTTGTAAGTCACCTCAGAAACCCAAAACTATGCACAATAGCTCACGAAAATGGCCCTAAAATGTAAAAACGACGAGTTTTTGGTCATGCCTCTCAAACATGTATAGATTGTCATATTCCTTGTAAATTGCCCCAGAACCCGAAAACAGTGGGCAATAGCTCACGAAAACGGCCATAAACGCAAGAAAAATGAGTTTTTGGTCATGCGTGTCAAACATGTACTAACTTTCATGGGCCTTGAAAATCACCTCGGAATCCCAAAACTATGGACACTAGCTCACGAAAACGGCCCGAAAACGTAAAAATGATGAGTTTTTGGTCATCCCTCTCAGACATAGACTGAGTGTCATGGGCCTTGTAAATCACTGTGGAAACACAAAACTGTGGACAATAGCTCACGAAAACGGCCATAAGTGCAAAAACAATGAGTTTTGAGTCATGCCTCCCAAACATGTACTGAGTTTCAAGGGCCTTGTAAATCACCCCGGAAACCCAAGACTGTGGGCAATAGCTCATGAAAACGGCCAGAAACACAAAAACGACGAGTTTTTGGTCATGCCTCTCAAACATAGACTGAGTGTCATTGGCCTTGTAAATCACCGCGGAAACCCAAAACTGTGGACAATAGCTCACAAAAACGGCCATAAATGCAAAAACGATGAGTTTTGAGTCATGCCTCCCAAACATGTATTGAGTGTCATGGGCCTTGTAAATCACCCCGGAAACCCAAGACTGTGGGCAATAGCTCATGAAAACGGCCAGAAACACAAAAACGACGAGTTTTTGGTCATGCCTCTCAAACATGTACTGAGTGTCATGGGCCTTGTAAATCACCCTAGAAACCCAAAACTGTGGGCAAGAGCTCATGAAAATGGTCCTAAAACGTAAAAATGATAAGTTTTTGGTCATGCCTCTCAAACATGTACTGAGTGTCATGGGCCTTGTAAATCACCCCCAGAAACCCAAGACTGTGGGCAATAGCTCACGAAAACAGCGAAAAATGCAAAAACGACGAGTTTTTGGTCATGCCTCTCAAACATGTACTGCGTGTCATAGGCCTTGTAAATCACCTCAGAACCCCAAAACTGTGGGCAATAGCTCAAGAAAACGGTCATAAATGCAAGAACGACTAGTTTTTGGTCATGCCTCTCAAACATGTACATGAGTGTCATAGGCCTTGTAAATCACCCCGGAAACCCAAAACTGTGGACAATAGCTCACAAAAACAGCCATAAATGCAAAAACGATGAGTTTTGAGTCATGCCTCCCAAACATGTATTGAGTGTCATGGGCCTTGTAAATCACCCCGGAAACCCAAGACTGTGGGCAATAGCTCATGAAAACGGCCAGAAACACAAAAACGACGAGTTTTTGGTCATGCCTGTCAAACATGTACTGAGTGTCATGGGCCTTGTAAATCACCCTAGAACCCCAAAACAGTGGGAAATAGCTTACAAAAACAGCCATAAACGCAAAAACGACGAGTTTTTGGTCATGCCTGTCAAACATGTACTAAGTGTCATGGAGCTTGAAAATCACCCCAAAAGCCCAAAATTGTGGACAATAGCTCACGAAATGGCCCAAAAAGTAAAAACGATGAGTTTTTGTTCATACCTCTCAAACATAGACTGGGTGTCATGGGCCTTGTAAATCACCTCAGAAACCTAAAACTATGCACAATAGCTCACGAAAATGGCCCTAAAATGTAAAAACGACGAGTTTTTGGTCATGCCTCTCAAACATGTATAGATTGTCATATTCCTTGTAAATTGCCCCAGAACCTGAAAACAGTGGGCAATAGCTCATGAAAACGGCCATAAACGCAAGAAAAATGAGTTTTTGGTCATGCGTGTCAAACATGTACTAACTTTCATGGGCCTTGAAAATCACCCCGGAATCCCAAAACTATGGACACTAGCTCACAAAAACGGCCCGAAAACGTAAAAACGATGAGTTTTTGGTCATCCCTCTCAGATATAGACTGAGTGTCATGGGCCTTGTAAATCACTGTGGAAACACAAAACTGTGGACAATAGCTCACGAAAACGGCCATAAGTGCAAAAACGATGAGTTTTGAGTCATGCCTCCCAAACATGTACTGAGTTTCAAGGGCCTTGTAAATCACCCCGGAATCCCAAGACTGTGGGCAATAGCTCATGAAAACGGCCAGAAACTCAAAAACGACGAGTTTTTGGTCATGCCTCTCAAACATAGACTGAGTGTCATTGGCCTTGTAAATCACCGCGGAAACCCAAAACTGTGGACAATAGCTCACGAAAACGGCCATAAATGCAAAAACGATGAGTTTTGAGTCATGCCTCCCAAACATGTATTGAGTGTCATGGGCCTTGTAAATCACCCCGGAAACCCAAGACTGTGGGCAATAGCTCATGAAAACGGCCAGAAACACAAAAACGACGAGTTTTTGGTCATGCTTCTCAAACATGTACTGAGTGTCATGGGCCTTGTAAATCACCCTAGAAACCCAAAACTGTGGGCAATAGCTCATGAAAATGGTCCTAAAACGTAAAAATGATAAGTTTTTGGTCATGCCTCTCAAACATGTACTGAGTGTCATGGGCCTTGTAAATCACCCCAGAAACCCAAGACTGTGGGCAATAGCTCACGAAAACAGCAAAAATGCAAAAACGACGAGTTTTTGGTCATGCCTCTCAAACATGTACTGAGTGTCATAGGCCTTGTAAATCACCTCAGAACCCCAAAACTGTGGGCAATAGCTCAAGAAAACGGTCATAAATGCAAGAACGACTAGTTTTTGGTCATGCCTCTCAAACATGTACTGAGTGTCATAGGCCTTGTAAATCACCCCGGAAACCCAAAACTGTGGACAATAGCTCACAAAAACGGCCCTATAACGTTAAAACGACAAGTTTTTGGGCATGCCTCTCAAACATGTACTGAGTGTCATCGGCCTTGTAAGACACCCCGGAACCCCAAAACTGTGGGCATAGCTCTCAAAAACGGCCATAAACGCAAAAACGATGAGTTTTTGGTCATGCCTCTCAAACATCTACGGATATCATTGGCCTTGTAAATCACCCGGAACCCCAAAACTGTGGGCAATAGCTCACGAAAACAGCCATAAACACAAAAACGACAAGTTTTGGGACATGCCTCTCAAACATGTAGTGTGTCATGGGTCTTGTAAATCACCTCGGAAACCTAAAACAGTGGGCAATAGCTCATGAAAATGGCCCGAAAATGTAAAAATGACAACTTTTTGGTCATGCCTCTCAAACTTGTACTGAGTGTCATGGGCCATGTAAATCCCGCCCCATAACCCCAAAACAGTGGGCAATAGCTCACAAAAACGGCCATAAACGCAAAAACGACAAGTTTTTTGCCATGCCTGTCAAGCATGTACTAAGTGTCTTGGGCCTTCAAAATCACCCCGAAAACCCAAAACTGTGGACAATAGCTCACGAAACGGCCCAAAAACATAAAAACGATGGGTTTTTGGTCATACCTCTCAAACATTTAGTGAGTGTCATGGGCCTTGTAAATCACCTCGGAAACCCAAAACAGTGGGCAATAGCTCATGAAAACGGCCAGAAACGCAAAAACGACAAGTTTTTGGTCATGCCTCTCAAACATGTACTGAGTGTCATGGGCCTTGTAAATCACCTCGGAACCCCAAAACTGTGGGCAATAGCTCACGAAAACAGCCATAAACACAAATACGATGAGTTTTTGGTCATGCCTCTCAAACATGTACTGAGTGTCATAGGCCTTATAAATCACCCCAGAAACCCAAAACTATGGGCAATAGCTCATGACAATGGCCCTATAACATAGAAACGGCAAGTTTTTGGGCATGCCTCTCAAACATGTACTTAGTGTCATGGGCCTTGTAAATCACCACAAAAACCCAAGACTGTGGGCAATAGCTCACGAAAATGGCCAAAAACGTAAAAACGACGAGTTTTTGGTCATGCCTCTCAAACATGTACTCAAAGTCATGGGCCTTGTAAATCACCTCGGAACCCCAAAACTGTGGGCAATAGCTCACGAAAACGGCCATAAACGCAAAAACGACGAGTTTTTGGTCATGCCTCTCAAACATGTACTGAGTGTCATAGGCCTTGTAAATCACCCCGGAAACCCAAAACTGTGGGCAATATATAGGTCATGAAAATGGCCCTATAACATAAAAACGGCAAGTTTCTGGTCATGCTTCCCAAACATGTATTGAGTGTCATGGGCCTTGTAAATCACCATGAAAACCCAAGACTGTGGGCAATAGCTCACGAAAACATCGAAAAACGCAAAAATGACAAGTTTTTGGTCATGCCTCTCAAACATGTATTGAGTGTCATGGGCCTTGTAAATCACCTCAGAACCCCAAAACTGTGGGCAATAGCTCAAGAAAACGGTCATAAACGCAAGAACGACTAGTTTTTGGTCATGCCTCTCAAACATGTACTGAGTGTCATAGGCCTTGTAAATCACCCCGGAAACCCAAAACTGTGGACAATAGCTCACAAAAACGGCAATAAATGCAAAAACGATGAGTTTTTGGTCATGCCTCTCAAACATGTACTGAGTGTCATTGGCCTTGTAAATCACCCTGGAACCCCAAAACTGTGGGCAATAGCTCAGGAAAACGGCCATAAACACAAAAACGACAAGTTTTGGGACATGCCTCTCAAACATGTAGTGTGTCATTGGTCTTGTAAATCACCTCGAAATCCCAAAACAGTGGGCAATAGCTCATGAAAATGGCCCGAAAATGTAAAAACGACAACTTTTTGGTCATGCCTCTCAAACATGTACTAAGTGTCATGGGCCATGTAAATCCCCCCCCATAACCCTAAAATAGTGGACAATAGCTCACGAAAACGGCCATAAACGCAAAAACGACAAGTTTTTTGCCATGCCTATCAAACATGTACTAAGTGTCACGGGCCTTCAAAATCACCCCGGAAACCCAAAACTGTGGACAATAGCTCACGAAATGGCCCAAAAACATAAAAACGACGGGTTTTTGGTCATACCTCTCAAACATTTAGTGAGTGTCATGGGCCTTGTAAATCACCTCGGAAACCCAAAACAGTGGGCAATAGCTCATGAAAACAGCACTAAAACACAAAAACGGTGAGTTTTTGGTCATGCCTCTCAAACATGTACTAAGTATCATGGGCCATGTAAATCACCCAGAACCCCAAAACAGTGGGCAATAGCTCGCAAAAACGGCCATAAATGCAAAAACAACGAGTTTTTAATCATGCATGTCAAACAAGTACTAAGTGTCATGGGCTTGAAAATCACCCTGAAAACCCAAAACTGTGGACTATAGCTCACGAAAATGGCCCGAAAATGTAAAAACAACAAGTTTTTGGTCATGCCTCTCAAACATGTACTGTGTCATGGGCCATGTAAATCCCCCTAGAATGCCAAAACAGTGGGAAATAGCTCACAAAAATAGCCATAAACGCAAAAAAACGACGAGTTTTTGGTCATGCCTGTCAAACATGTACTAAGTGTCATGGACCTTGAAAATCACCCCAAAAGCCCAAAATTGTGGACAATAGCTCACGAAATGGCCCAGAAAGTAAAAATGATGAGTTTTGTTCATACCTCTCAAACATAGACTGGGTGTCATGGGCCTTGTAAATCACCGCAGAAACCCAAAACTATGCACAATAGCTCACGAAAACGGCCCTAAAATGTAAAAACGACGAGTTTTTGGTCATGCCTCTCAAACATGTATAGATTGTCATATTCCTTGTAAATTGCCCCAGAACCCCGAAAACAGTGGGCAATAGCTCACGAAAACGGCCATAAACGCAAGAAAAATGAGTTTTTGGTCATGCGTGTCAAACATGTACTAACTTTCATGGGCCTTGAAATCACCCCGGAATCCCAAAACTGTGGACACTAGCTCACGAAAACGGCCCGAAAACGTAAAAACGATGAGTTTTGGTCATGCCTCTCAGACATAGACTGAGTGTCATGGGCCTTGTAATCACCCCGGAACAAAAAAACTGTGGGACAATAGCTCACGAAAACGGCCATAAGTGCAAAAAACGATGAGTTTTGAGTCCATGCCTCC
>QXEO01001019.1:0-48173 GCA_007115705.1 Dactylis glomerata | reverse complement strand
AGGACAAGCCGGTTGTGTTACTTATGATTATTAAATGTTCCTAAGGACACACGGGAATTTCGTCAAGTGCTTTCGCTTCATATAGTTGATTAATCTTCATTGGTTTGATAGGTGTTATGGGGGTGAACCTATGCTAATGCACTACCCCAAGCTTGGACTAATACATACTTGTGATTATACCCCTTGCAAGCATCTGCAACTATAAGAATGTAATTAAGATAAATCTAACCACAGCATTAAACTCTGAGATCCTACACTCCCTGGTGCACTGGTTTCCTAATGGGGGTTTAGGTTTCCGTCACTCCATGACAAGGGTATAGATAATAGAGCCCGTTAGTTAGCTACCCCTAAGGCCCGTTAAGCTAGGCCCAATTGTAATACTAGTCGAAATACGAGTTCATATCGTATGTCGATATTCTAATCTGTGTCGGATCCCTCCCGATCCCTGAGACCTGGCCACCTATATATAGGGGCCAGGAGGGGACGGTAAGGGACAGATTGAAATCAAGCCAGATTTACACCCTCGTTTACTTTCGATAGCCACCTTGTTTGACTGATTTTACCTTCGAGTTCATCCGACGCCCTATCTCCCCGATCCTAAGTCCTTCATCTAGGACATTTGTCGAGTTAACCCTTATCACTCTGGCAACCCCATAATTAGTAGCCAAATACACAATGCACTCTACTAGGCCCTTAAAGGTGAAGTATCATGTAGTCGACATTCACATGACACCACCAGTAGAATAGCACCACAACATAAATATCAAGCCATTATACTCAACATAATTCCACTACTAACATCTTGACTTCTCCCATGTCCTCAAGAACTAAACGAACTACTCACAAGACATCAGATGGATCATGATCAGAGGTGAAATAATGATGAATAACAATCTGGACATAAACCTTAATTCAATGGTTTCACTCAATAGCATCAACTACAAGTAGTAATTAACATCGGGAAAGTTTCCCCTATGAACTAGACAAGATTCACCCCAAGATGTTATAGCAGGACGACGTGGTGATGATGGTGATGAAGGTGCTGGTGATGATGATGATCTCGATGAAGCCCAGCTCGATGACGGTGACGATGGTGACGATTTCCCTCCTCTGGGAAGGAATTTCCCTGGCAGATTTCTGCCTACCGGAGAGCTTTATCTCTCTCTGTGTTTTCCGCCCCGCAGAGGCGGCGGAGTCTTTTTGTGATCCCTCCCTCAGTCTTAGGTTTCTAAGAGGGTGATATACGCGAAGGGGCACTGGCAGTGGTGGGCTAGGGCAGCCACACCACCTGGTGGCATGGCCAGGGCTGGCCCACGCCTAGGGGTGGTGTGGGCCCCTGGTGGCCCACCTCAGCTTCCCCTTCTGGCTACCTCCGTCTTCTGGCCAAATAGGAACTTCTGGGTATTTTCCAAGAATTGCTGATCTTCAGAAATATTGTATCTTGACAGTCCTTTTTCCAGCAGAATTCTGACTCTGGCAGTTAATTCTCCAATAATCATCAAACATGCAAAATAGAAGAAATAACATAAGTATCATCTCTAAATATGAAATATATCAATGATCAACAGTAAATTATGATATAAAATAGTGATGCAAAATGGACGTATCAACTCCCCCCAAGCTTAGACCTTGCTTGTCCCCAAGCAAAAACTGAACTCAGTAAACACGATCACTGGTTTTGGAGTGAAGTGTCGATAAACAAAATACGGACAAGAAGCATCACATTTATCAATACACAAGTCATAATAGACAACAACTTCCCCTTATATAACTAAACTTGCATTGAGCAAAGGGAATCACAATAAAGGTGCATAAATAAAAAAATCATGATTGGTGATGGCAAACTTTTGTCCTTGGTCAGAGAACAATTAACAGATTGTACTTATATTTTGATCAGAGTCTTTATATTAGAGCTTATATCACAGAAATCACATGCTCAATCATAACAATCTCTTTATGGTCATTGATAACTTTCAAAGATATATTCATTCAGATAAAAGCATTGTACTAAACAAAGAAAGATAAAAGACATGATTGAATAAATCAACATATGGATGGTTGGATCACAACAACTCAAATGCTTGCTTGAGATAGAGAGGAATAGGTTTACTGACTCAACATAAAAGTAAAAGATAGGCCCTTCGCAGAGGGAAGCAGGGATTTATCATGTGCTAGAGCTTTTCATTTGTAAAACAGAGATAAAATTTATTTTGGGAGGTGGTTGTTACTGCCAACGAATGGCAATAGCGTTCTTGTTATCTTCCATACTAAACAAGTTGAGAGCGGTTCTGAATTATTGATAAAGAGCATTTATATGCACTTTTTATAGTTTGGCACTCCTCCCCACCTTGCTTTCACAAACCACGGCTAACCGAATCCTCGGGTGCCTGCCAACAATCTCATACCATGGAGGAGTGCCTTTTTTTCTTTTTTTTTCTCTTTTTGAAGGTTACAATGGTCTGACCAGCTGTAAGGGTCAATTGCCCCTAAGTGTGTTTTTGGTAATTAATGACAATCCCTATGGACTAATTTCATTGAGCTTTTTATGAAGGAATTGTTCATAGGAATTGCTTGAAGTCCATGTGTTGGATTCAAGGCTTGGATGCCATGAAGATAACAATATATCTTAAGTATTGGCATCAAGATCATTGAACAAGAAGAGATGAATCCAATATGATCAAGAAGAAGAAAAAAGATGTTGTTCTTGTGTAGAACTCAAGTAATCCATGCTCTAGCTTATGTGCTAAGCCAAGGAGTCTCAAGATCTTGAGAGTTTGGTTACATGAGAAGAATTCAAGTTATGGCTCTATGTCGAGGTCACGATGGTCTCATGAGTTGAGCCATGGTTGACCAAGACTTAGAGCATGCAATCAAATGAAGAATTCCCTATGCATCTTAAGAGAGATTCGATAGAGCATGAGTAGATACAAGGTTGACCAAGATGAAGAGAGAATAGTGGAATCAAGTATCTTCCCATGGGCTTACATCAAAAGAAGGATTCAATATGGCCCATGGGAGAATGAAATCAAATGATGTTCTTTATCAAGGTTGAGTTGTGAAAGTTCAAGATAAGCATCTCAAGAAGATCATATGTTTGAGCTTGTCGTCCATTTGGTGATAATGGACTTGTGAAGATGAGTGTTAACAAAGCTATCCCATAATGGTTTATGGGGGAGCAAATTAAAGTCTTCACGAAGCAACAATGATCAAGTGAAGCATTCCGGCTTGATGAGAGCATGAAGCATCATCATCAAGATCAAGCGGGATGCTCAAGGCAAAGGTATGTCCTTGCTAGGTTTTCCTTTTACCGGTCTCAAGGTGTTTGTTGGGAGACCGGGTTATAGGATAGATAGCCGCACTATCAAGAGGGGCTTTCGGTTGGGTAACTTGATCTCATCGTCATAGGGAGCTCAATCCTTTGCATACTTTGCATCTTCCTAGTTTGTTGCTTCTTGGTGTTTCTCCATGTGAGGTTCTTGTGCTTGTTGCTAGCTTTCCAACAAGTCCAAGTTCATCGAAAACGGAATCCAAATGCATCGTCTATTGCGTTTTCGAGTTGAAGAGTTTTACCGGTTCTTCACTTTGGAGGTTTCACACCTCTCCACATTTGGTATTTTTCCTCTTGACATTTCTTGGTGTTTCTCTGCATAAAGTTGTAGTACTTTTTCTAAGCTTTTCAAAAAGTCCAAGTTTGCTAAAAACGGAGTTCGGATGCAAAAGTTATCGCGTTTTTCGTATGAGTGGTTTTGCTGTTTTGCAAATCCGGAGTGAAATCCGGAGTCTCCGGGCTGCTCCGGGCTGAGCAGTGGCCGGGTACTCGCTCCGGAGTATCGGCCGGAGCCACTCCGGGCTCTGCTCCGGGCTGCTCCGGGCTGCTCCGGGATGACCGAAAAATCTGTAACGGTTAGTTTCTGCCTATAAAAGGGGGCTTCTTCCCCAACGGTTGGAGTGTTCTAGTGTTCTTGAGCTTTCTCTCACCTCCATTGTTGACCTCTTGAGCTTGCTCCTCCTCTTCCCTCCAATGATTCTTGCATATTTTTGAGGGATTTGGAAGAGGAGATCTAGATCTACAACTCCACCAATCAATTCCTCCTCTAAGTGAGGGGAACCCATTGGATCTAGATCTTGGAGTCATTGGTTGACCTCCACCCTTGTTCTTCCTCTCTAACTCCTCCATAGCATTTGTTGCTTTGGTGGGATTTGAGAGAGAAGGATTTGAGCACTTTCCCTTGTGTTCTTGCTTTGCATCCTTGCATAGTGTTGAGCTCTCCATTACGATTTGTTCGAGTGAGAGACCGTGAGCTTGTTACTCTTGGAGGGTGACCTCCTAGTTGGCTTGGCGGTTGGTGCCTCGGTGACCTCTTCGTGGAAGATTGTGAAGAGGCCCGGGATTCCCCTTCGTGGGAGTTGTGAAGTGGTTGTGGAGCTTGCCATCTCCGGAGTGGAGGAAAAGCTAACCATAAGAAGGGGTCCCTAGCTTCGTGGGGGACTCGGAGAAGAAGGTGAGCCTTCGTGGCGTTCGGGGGCCTTCGTGGTTACCCGCATCTCTCCAACGGTGATTAGCTTACTTTATGTAAGTGAACATCGGGATACATCTTCGTCTCCGCGTGCCTCGGTTATCTCTATACCCGAGTTTATTTCCTTGTGATAGCCATCGTGCTTGAAGTACTTATATCTTGTTTATCACTTGTGAATTATATCTTGTGCTATCTTGCTTATATCTAGTTGTTGTTGTTGCACTTAGTTGAGCCTAGCATATTTAGGTCTTGTGCTTGAAGAAAATAAACGTTAGTTTAATTCCGCATTCCTTCAAGCCAATTCCGTAATTGTTTTTAAAACGCCTATTCACCCCCCCCCTCTAGGCGACATCTCGTCCTTTCAATTGGTATCAGAGCAAGGTCTCTCCTTGTTTAGGCTTCACCGCCTTGAGAGTAAAGATGTCGGCTAGTTATTTAGTGCACAATGACACAATTATTTTTGATGGCACAAATTATACTATGGAGAAATCGCATGCTTTCTAATCTTCGGACTTTGTGTCCAAATATAGAGCGATTTCTAGATGTAGGCTTTTCTCCTCCGATGGATCCTCAAAGTCTATCTATAGAGGATGAGAAAAATTTACATCTAGAAGCTCAAGTATTTAATGAAATTTTATTGTCTGTGAGCTCCATAGTTTATGTTTGCTTGATGGGTTCAAAGTGCAAGACGTCTCATGAGATATGGACCAAGCTAGAAGAGTCATTTGGTGGGTCCATTTCTCTTGAGGTTGAAAGTGAACCCAAGGAGCTCTCTTCACCTTCACATCATGAAGAGCTCCAAGTTGCTTCCACATCCGGTCGTGATGATTGTTCAAGTTCTTCCACTTCACCAACATGTGACTTGTCACAAGGTAATGATACGGTGAGTGAAGAAATCATATGTGATGTTGGTAGTCTTGTTCTTTGCACCAATGATTCTATTTCTATAAATCCTAATGGTGTAGAGAGTTTGGACCTAAACACTTCTTGCAAGAAATTCTTTACTCATTCTTGTGTTAAAGGTCCTTGCATATCTCCTAAAATTTGCTTGATTAAATTTTGTGATGATATGCTTGTTTCTAGTTGTGACCATACTCAAAATGATTCTATTTCCTCTAGTTGTTGTATGACTAACCATGTAGAGGAAATTAAAGAAAAATTGGGTCACATAATTAAAGAAGAAATCAATAGAAGAACCAAGAAGGTTTCTATCAAGAGAAGGCAATGCTATGAATGCCACGAGTATGGACATCTCGCAAGAGCTTGTCCTACACTCGAAAATGAAGAATGTGCTTCAATTGATGTCCCTCATCATCTACCCAAGTTCACATGTGCCTTATGGCAAGCGGCTCAAAGGTAACTCCTACTTTGAATCCCGACACATCTCCTTATGATGAGAGTGATGATGATGATGATGATGATGATAATGAAGCTTTCTTGCATGAGATGGGAATTGTGTATGCCTCTCTTCGTGGTAATAATGATGCTCGTGCTAAAGTCGAACACTTAATGGAAACCTTGTTTGACCACAAGGAGACCATTAAGGAATTGAACTCCCTTGTTAATGAGGGGAAACGGAGATTCAATCTCCTCAAGCAAGAGCTATCCGAAGAGAAGCATACTAATTCTTGCCTATCTCAATCTATTAAATCTTATGAGCTTACAAATGCTAAATCTATTAATGATGCTTGTGCTACTAACTCTATTTCTTGTGAAGCATCTATATTAAAGGAGAATGTTGAGCTAAGGGCTCAACTTGAGTTGCTAACAAGCAATTATAAGAAATTGGAGGAAAGCCATGAAAAGCTCTCGGGCTCTCATGGGGATCTCTTAATCTCTTATAATGGGCTAAAGTTAGCTCATGAGGCAAGTATCTCTAAGAAAACATCTTGTGAGCCTCATTTGGACATTAGCACTACTTTGAACCAAAATGCTATATTATCTTGTGCTAGTCCAAGTAATTTGTCTAGGCATAATATTGCTACATCTTGTGATGAATTACTTGCTATGCCTTGTTGCTCTAACAATGAAGCTTCTACCTCCTCTAGTACTTGTATTACTACTAACCTTGTAGAGGAAATCAAAGAGCTCAAGGCCCAAGTCACTAGTTTGGAAAAGACTTGGATAAGCGTCATGAAGGGAAATCCACACTCGATAATATTTTGAGTGTGCAAAAATCCCCTAATGACAAGAGTGGACTTGGATTCAACTCCAATAACAAGAACAAGTCCAAGAGCAACAAGAAGAAGAAGGGCCAAGACCAAGTCAAGAATTTGGCCAAGATTGTTTGCTTCAAGTGCAAGATTGAAGGGCATCATGTGAGATCTTGCCCATTGAAGAAGAAGCACTTGAGTGAGAAGCAACAAGGGAAGCGGGCACAAGGTCAAGCTCAAGTTCGACCTCAAGTTGAAGATAGGCCACTTCCCAAGAAGAAACAAGATGAAGCTTCCCAAATCAAGAAATCAATGAAGAAGAGAAAGGGAAGCACTTGTTGCTATATTTGCCGTGAGAAGGGGCACTTTGCTTCTTCATGCTTAAGCGGTACCTTATCTAATCCTATCATTGTTTTGCTCTAGAAAGGATTGGGCCACTCACTGCAATTATTATTACTGTCTTTTATTTACTCGTACTTTATTTATCTTCATTATCAAATACCCCTGAAAACCCGTTTGCTAGTATTTACAGTGATTCCTTGATCAAAACTGCTTGTCAACACCTTCTTCTCCTCGTTGGGTTCGACACTCTTATTTATCGAAAGTACTACGATATACCCCCTATACTTGTGGTTCATGAGCGTTGTCGAATGTCCACTATGGTTATGCTGTAAATTTCCACCATGAATGATGTATGGTTTAGATTAGCGGCCCACGCGTTTCTCTAACACATATACAAACTCCATGAGCTCACAAGTTTCCAACTTATTTCACACCGCTAGGCATCCATAAACAAAAGATCATGATATCAACTAAATAGGAATAAGTGCAATGTTGAAAATGTGCCCCATGTAAGCAAGGCTGTGCTAACTCTCAACTTACAACTTGCAAGCATATAACTTCATAAGAGAATCACAATGGTCAAGTTTATTAAGTGCAAGAAAGTAAAATGTGCCATCAAGTTCGTGAGAGCTTTACTAACTAATTTTCTCATAACAAAAAATTTAATTTGCAAAATAGATAAAAGCATGATGAATATACTTGGAATAGCAAAAATGCTAATAGGTAGATATGGTGGACACACTGGAAAAAATTGGTTTTTGGAGTTGGATGCACGAGTAGAGCTCATACTCAGTACAGGTGAAGGCTCGCAAAAGACTGGGAGCGACCAACTAAGAGAGCAATAACGGTCATAATCATGCATAGCGACAAAACATTATTAATCAAAGTATAAAGTGATATTACAAGTCAAAAACTAAATGATCATAGAGGCTTGAGGTGACTGGTTCATATTCATAACATGGTGTAAACATGCACCAAGTCAACCCAAATAAAGCATCAAAGGAGAATACCACAATATTATGCTTTTGTATGATGAAAACAACGCATGATTCTTTCAATGGCACATTAAGCACTCTCAGTTATTTGAGATAAGTCATGCTACAACAATAACTACTAAGCATATAATCAAAATAATATCTAGCATGACATGCTAAAGTCTAAGCCACAGTCTAAACAAACTTCCTTTTGCACCACTATAAGCATGAAACATTTTTACTCTTCTCCAACACCAATCAACTTATTTGAAACAACTCTCAAAGAAAAAATCAATAAAGACCAGCGGGATAAACACACCTAACTAAAAAGAACTAACAAGTTCTGAACAAAAATAAGGGCGAAAAACAACGGCTAAACATAGTACTAGCAAAAGAGAACACTCGCAGAACAATAAGAGTGAAAACTAGAGTGTTCTAGGCAATGAAAACAGAGTGTGTCTTCTCCAAAAGAAATATGCTGGGATCCAACCATTTATTACAGTAAACAAAGCAAAAGAAAACTAAAAACAAAAATAAAGACGCTCCAAGAACAACACATAGCATATGAAGCAATAAAAATATAGTGTCTTGAAAGATGACCTGATATTTTTGTTGATGAAGAAGGCAAATCGAACCTAGTGATCCAACGCGAAAGTTTAGGCTTCCGATCGTCAAATCCATACCTTGATCCATGCTCTCGAATACTTGCGTGAAACTTGACTGGTGAGGTTGAAAATCGACGGTTCCGAAGGGTATCTGGATTTCGTCGACTTCTGGATTGTTGTTGGCTAAGAGTGGAAAAGCCGTCGAATTCATGATTCCAACGCCCAGAGTCCCCACGGCCGGCGCCAATTGACGAGGGTTAACTCGACAAATGTCCTAGATGAAGGATTTAGGATCGGGGAGATAGGGCATCGGATGAACTCAAAGGTAAAATCAGTCAAACAAGGTGGCCATCGAAAGTAAACGAGGGTGTAAACCTGGCTTGCTTTCAATCTGTCCCTTACCGTCCCCTCCTGGCCCCTATATATAGGTGGCCAGGTCTCAGGGATCGGAAGGGATCCGACACAGATTAGAATATCGACATACGATATGAACTCGTATTTTGACTAGTATTACAATTGGGCCTAGCTTAACGGGCCTTAGGGGTAGCTAACTAACGGGCTCTATTATCTATACCCTTGTCATGGAGTGACGGAAACCTAAACCCCCATTAGGAAACCAATGCACCAGGGAGTGTAGGATCTCAGAGTTTAATGTTGTGGTTAGATTTATCTTAATTACATTCTTATAGTTGGAGATGCTTGCAAGGGGTATAATCACAAGTATGTATTAGTCCAAGCTTGGGGTAGTGCATTAGCATAGGTTCACCCCCATAACACCTATCAAACCAATGAAGATTAATCAACTGTATGAAGCGAAAGCACTTGATGAAATTCCCGTGTGTCCTTAGGAACATTTAATAATCATAAGTAACACAACCGGCTTGTCCTTTGCTCTAGAAAGGATTGGGCCACTCACTGCAATTATTATTACTGTCTTTTATTTACTCGTACTTTATTTATCTTCATTATCAAATACCCCTGAAAACCCGTTTGCTAGTATTTACAGTGATTCCTTGATCAAAACTGCTTGTCAACACCTTCTTCTCCTCGTTGGGTTCGACACTCTTATTTATCAAAAGTACTACGATATACCCCCTATACTTGTGGTTCATGAGCGTTGTCGAATGTCCACTATGGTTATGCTGTAAATTTCTACCATGAATGATACATGGTTTAGATTAGCGGCCCACGCGTTTCTCTAACACATATACAAACTCCATGAGCTCACAAGTTTCCAACTTATTTCACACCGCTAGGCATCCATAAACAAAAGATCATGATATCAACTAAATAGGAATAAGTGCAATGTTGAAAATGTGCCCCATGTAAGCAAGGTTGTGCTAACTCTCAACTTACAACTTGCAAGCATATAACTTCATAAGAGAATTACAATGGTCAAGTTTATTAAGTGCAAGAAAGTAAAATGTGCCATCAAGTTCGTGAGAGCTTTACTAACTAATTTTCTCATAACAAAAAATTTAATTTGGAAAATAGATAAAAGCATGATGAATATACTTGGAATAGCAAAAATGCTAATAGGTAGATATGGTGGACACACTGGAAAAATTTGGTTTTTTAGAGTTGGATGCACGAGTAGAGCTCATACTCAGTACAGGTGAAGGCTGGCAAAAGACTGGGAGCGACCAACTAAGAGAGCAATAACGGTCATAATCATGCATAGCGACAAAACATTATTAATCAAAGCATAAAGTGATATTACAAGTCAAAAACTAAATGATCATAGAGGCTTGAGGTGACTGGTTCATATTCATAACATGGTGTAAACATGCACCAAGTCAACCCAAATAAAGCATCAAAGGAGAATACCACAATATTATGCTTTTGTATGATGAAACCAACGCATGATTCTTTCAATGGCACATTAAGCACTCTCAGTTATTTGAGATAAGTCATGCTACAACAATAACTACTAAGCATATAATCAAAATAATATCTAGCATGACATGCTAAAGTCTAAGCCACAGTCTAAACAAACTTCCTTTTGCACCACTATAAGCATGAAACATTTTTACTCTTCTCCAACACCAATCAACTTATTTGAAACAACTCTCAAAGAAAAAATCAATAAAGACCAGAGGGATAAACACACCTAACTAAAAAGAACTAACAAGTTCTGAACAAAAATAAGGGCGAAAAACAACGGCTAAACATAGTACTAGCAAAAGAGAACACTCGCAGAATAATAAGAGTGAAAACTAGAGTGTTCTAGGCAATGAAAACAGAGTGTGTCTTCTCCAAAAGAAATATGCTGGGATCCAACCATTTATTATAGCAAACAAAGCAAAAGAAAACTAAAAACAAAAATAAAGACGCTCCAAGAACAACACATAGCATATGAAGCAATAAAAATATAGTGTCTTGAAAGATGACCTGATATTTTTGTTGATGAAGAAGGGGGTGCCTTGGGCATCCCCAAGCTTTGACGCTTGTACTTCTTGGATATTTCTTGGGGTGACATGGGCATCTCCAAGCTTGAGCTTTTGGTTTAGTTTCAACTCAAGTATAACATCTATTAAAATATTAGCTACTGTAGCAACTTCTTATAAAAGCTCTTTCAATCAAAAGAACTCAAAAGGAAAGAGATCAAGAGGCAAATGCAAATAGTGACAGAAATCTGTCAAAATAGAACAGCAGGTAAAGATTGTTTTTTTAGAAAGTCTTCTGTTGCTCAAATCAAAAAGTGCAAAACTAACGAAAGTTAGATAATAACCTGGGGCATGTGCATAAAACATTTCAGATCAATACGACGTTCTGGGATTTTTCATGATTTTTTACAGCAAAGCGCATAAATCTATTTCGGGACAGCAACTTCCCCAAATCTTACCTTCCTCCTATTAGAGGCTATTCTTGGCACAAAAACGAAATAAAAAGCATAAGGAGAGGTTGTTACAGAGATAACAACTTCCAAGACTCAACAAAAGAAAAATTACTGAAATAAAACATGGGTTATCTCCCAAAAGTGTTTTTCTTTAACGCCTTTCAGCTAGGTGCAGAAAGTAAGAATCAATTATTTTTAGGTGAAGAAGCATCAAGATCAACAACTTCCTCTAAAACACGGCTTGTCACAATAGGCACCTTAGATACCCCTGAAGATGATTCAACATATAGATCACTCTTAGTTGCACTAAAAGTTTAATCAATTTTGAGCACATTATGTGGTTTTGGTATAGACACCTTGGGAACATACATAAATTTTTGCTCTTTTCCCACAAAAGCTTTATCCTTCTTAAACTTAAGAGAAGAAAAAGGTGAACTTAAAGTTTCCATAGCCTCCTCTAATTTACCAATCCTAAGGTTTTGATTATCATGAATAATGCTCGCCTCTAAAACAGTGATTTTTTTATTGATACTTTCTATTGATTCATTAACCTCGCTATTGTTATCAAGGAGATTTGGCAAACTTTTCTCTAGCGAGCTCAGTTTTTTTTATAACTTCTTCCAAAGTGATCTTAGTTTTAACGACATTAATAGGTGGTACTCCTACTAAACTTTCAAATAAATTGCATGCTTCCAAAGCAGGAGCACCCAGAAAATTACCCCCTATGAGAGTATCGAGAACATACCTATTCCAACTAGATATACCAACATAAAAAATTTCTAAGAAGGATTATGGTATAATATTTTTTTGTACATCTATGATGGGCATTACTTATTCTATACCAAGCATCTTTCAAACTTTCTCCCCCTTGTTGCTTAAAAGAATGAACCTCAACTTCAGGAATACTCATTTTAGCAAGATTAAGACAGACCAACAAAAATAACAACTATAAAAGGAACTATTTTTTGTGGGTTTTTGATAAAAGGAAGCAAACAAGACAAAGTAAAGAAACTAAGAAAAACAATAACAAAGTTGGAAGTGAGAGACTCCCCTTGCATAAATCCTCTTTCTCCCTGGCAACAGCGCCAAAAAACAGTCTTGATGTCTCACAAGACACGTTGGGAAACCCCAAGAGGAAGGTATGATGAGCACAACGGTAAGTTTTCCCTCAGTATGAAACCAAAGTTTAATCGACCAGTAGGAGAAATAAATCACTTTTGAAGGTTGCTGCTAGCTTACTTTTGGTAGGGCGCACTACCAGCATCAGTCAACAACGTGGAACCTGCATACAACACAACCAAAATACTTTTCCTCAACTTACAGTGAGGTTGTCAATCTCACTGGTTTTGCATAAAACAAAGGATTAAACGTATAGTGTGGAAAGAGATGCTTGTTTGCAGTGAATGAAATAGTACTTGTAGAAAGTAAACAGTGTTTGCAGTAGATGGTATTATCAATGTAAAATAATGGACCAGGGTCCACAGTTCACTAGAGGTGTCTCTCCATAAAAATAAATAACATGCTAGGTGAACAAATTATAGTTGGGCAATTGACAAATAGAGAATGCATAACAATGCTTGTACATGATATGAAGATCACTATGAGATTCATTTGGGCATTACAACATGATACATAGACCGTAATCCAACTGCATCTATGACTAATAATCCACCTTCAGGATATCATCCGAACAACCTTTGGGTATTAAGTTGCAAGCAACAGATTATTGCATTAAGCAAAGTGTGTAATGTAAACAATACAATTATCCTTGAACAAAAGATTGTTGTTTTCTCCCTAGTAGCAACATCACATCTACAACCTTAGAAGTTATTATCACTCTCCTAGATTACTAGAGGCATGAACCCACCATCGAGCATAAATACTCCCTCTTGGAGTCACAAGCATCTACTTGGCCAAAGCATCTACTAGCAACGGAGAGCATGCAAGATCACAAATAACATAGACATGATAGATCAATAATTAACTTGACATAGTACTCAATATTCATCGAATCCCAACAAACACAACATGTAGAATTACAATAAGATGATCTTGATCATGATAGGCAGCTCACAAGATCTAAACATGAGGCGCAAATAGGAGAAGACAACCATCTAGCTACTGCTATGGACCCATAGTCCAAAGATAAACTACTCATGCATCACTCCGGAGGCGGACATGGCGATTAAGAAGGCCTCCGGTGATGATTCCCCTCTCCAGCAGAGTGCTAGGAAGAGCTTCTAGACCCTCCTGAACTAGGGTCGACGACGGTGGCGGCTTACAGTACTTTTCGTGGATGGAGGCTCTGGCCTTTAGGGTTTTCCCGATGAAGTGAATTTATAGGCGGAAGGGCGAGGTCGGTGGGCGCCCGAGGGGCCCACACCATGGGGTGGCGTGGCCAGGGGGTGGGCCGCGCCACAACCAGGTGTGGCCGGCTCGTGGCTATTCTCCGTCTCTCCTTTGGACTCCGTCTTTGTGTCAGATAAATAGAAACTTCAGCTTTTGTTTCGTCCAATTCTGAGAATATTTCCTTCAGTAAAAACCTAGAATATAAAAACAACAGAAAACAGAAACTGGCACTGTGGCATCTTGTTAATAGGTTATTTCCAGAAAATACATAAAAATGCCATGAAGTGTAAACAAAACATAAAGCAATTGGTGTAAAATAAGCATGGAGCATCAAAAATTATAGATACGTTTGCAACGTATCAAGGTGCCGCTCGTGCGACACCGGAGTCGTTGCTCCAAGATCTCTATCGACCTTGAGGTCGGCTACGTCGTCTTCATCGTCAACGCTTGTGCAGGAGCGTAATCCCCGCGTTTCGTCTACGTGGGTATGATACGTCCCAAACGTATCTATAATTTTTGATGCTCCATGCTTGTTCTTACACCATTTGCTTAGTGTTTTGTTACACTTCGTGGCATTTTTATGTATTTTCTGGAACTAACCTATTAACAAGATGCCACAGTGCCAGTTCCCTATTTTCTGCTGTTTTTGTGTTTCATAAAAGTTTCACAGGAAATATTCTCGGAATTGGACGAAACAAAAGCTGAACATCTAGAAATTTACCAAAGCTTCTAGAAGTCCGAAGAGGAGACGGAGAGGGGCCACGGGCTGGCCACACAACAGGGTGGCGCGGCCCAGCCCCTGGCCGCGCCCCCTATGTGTGAGGCCGCCCTGGTCCACCTCTGATGCTGCCCCTTCGCCTATAAAGACCCTCCTGACGGGAAAAATCTAAAGACCCGATCAATTTTCCAGAAACACATCGCGATCCGCCGTCGTCGTCGACCCGAGATTGGGAGGGTCCAGAAGCTCTTCCCGGCACCCTGCCGGAGAGGGGAATCGCCACCGGAGGTCTTCTTCATCGCCATGCTTGCCTCCGGTGCGATAAGTGAGTAGTCTACCTTGGACTATGGGTCCATAGCAGTAGCTAGATGGTTGTCTTCTCCACCATGTGCTTCATGTTTAGATCTCGTGAGCTGCCTTACATGATCGAGATCATCTTTGTGTAATTCTACATGTTGTGTTTATTGGGATCCGATGAATATTGGTGTTATGTTGAGTTGATGTGCTGAATATTATCTTATGTTATCTCTATGTTGTTTATGATCTTGCATGCTCTCCGTTGTTAGTAGCTATCTTGGCCAAGTAGATACTGGTGACTCCAAGAGGGGGTATTTATGCTCGATAGTTGGGTTCATGCCTCTATTTAATCTGGGGGAGTGACAGAAACCTCTAAGGTTGTAGATGTGTTGTTGCCACTGGGGAGAAAACAACATTCTTGTGTCCAAGGACATTCGTTTTGTTTACATTACACACTTTTCTTAATGCAGGTATCTGTTGTTCGCAACTTAATACTTTCGGGGTCCTCAGATGATTCCCCGCGAGTGGATTATTAGTCATAGATGCAGTTGGATGGCGGTCTATGTATTTTGTTGTAATGCCCAGAGTAAATCTCATAGTGATCCTCGCGACATATGCACGTTATCTTTATTCTATCAATTGCCCAACTGTAATTTGTTTACCCAGCATGTTGTTATTTATTTTATGGAGAGACACCACTAGTGAACTGTGGACCCCGGTTCAATTTCCTTTACATTGTTACACCATTTACTATTACTCGCACTGTTTACATTCTCGCATACTACTATTGCTTTCCACTCGATACGCTCATTCCTTTGTTTACAGCAAATCGGTGAGATTGACAACCTCATCATAAGTTGGGAGCAAAGTTTTTGGTTGTGTTGTGTGCAGGTTTCACATTGCTGCTGGTGCAAAGCAAAGCCCTGGACGAGGCGCCTTATAAATTGTCCGGAACTGTCGCGAAGCTAGCAAGCATCACCTTCTTAAGTTTGGCTTTCTCCTACTGGACTGACAAACCTTGGTTTCTTACTGAGGGAAAACTGCTGTTGTGCTCATCATACCTTCCTCTTGGGGTTCCCAACTAGTCGGTGATCTATATATCAACACCGTCTGCATCAAGCTGTTTTCTGGCGCCGTTGCCGGGGAGAAAGAAGACTTCTGCAAGGGGAGTTTCGCACGCACATCCTTTACTTTGTTTATTGTTTTGCTTTACTTTATTTTTGCTTGCATCGTTTTAGCAAAAATACAAAAAAATTTAGTTTCCTTTATAGTTGTTATTTCTTTACTTTAGTTCATTATGTTGTTCCCTAAGTATGTTTTGGAGGACCTCTCAGTAGGTAGTGGTTCTATTATTGGGAAAAGTAACATTGATGAGTTCTTTAATCATATTAGCATGCATAAAAATGTTGAGGATAAATCTTTGGTTGAGCTTGCTCCTAGTTATGAAGTTGCTTCTACTTATTTAGTTCACATGTTGGAAGCTAGGTTTGCTAGCCTTAATCCTTTTATGCAACACATGTTTCTTAAGCTTCATGATATTGAAGACTCCGAAACGAAAGATTTTATCTTGGAGACTTTGCGTAGAGAATTTAGAGATGTTGCCATTGAAGCTAGGAAAGTTTTTAAGCATTTTAATAAGCTTGGTTCGCATGTAGAAGTTGTTGGTACAAACAATGAAGAAACTCAAGTTCCAATACCTAGCAAACTCTTGGGATTGCATGAGGCTTTTGTAAACAATTTTGATTGGATCTGTCCTGAAAATCTTTTTAGTGATTTAAGTGAACCAAAGCGTGATCACAAGGGGTCTTCAAAAACTTATGTGGATGCAATACAATGCCTTATTGAAAAGACCTCTGCAGATGATCTTAATGCTTCACTTGATATTACTTGATTTGCACTTTCTGCGCCTAGCTCAAAGGCGTTAAAGAAAAGCACTCTTGGGAGATAACCCATTATTTTACTTTCAGTTCTTTTTCTTTTATTTGAGTCTTGGAAGTTATTACTACTGTAATAACCTCTCCTTATCCTTTTTATTTCGTTTTTGTGCCAAGAGAAACCTCTCATTTGAGTGAGGTAAGATTTGGGGATGTTGCTGTCCTGAAACAGATTTCGGTGCTACACCGTAAAAATTCTTGAAAATTCTCAGAATATCTTTTGGACCTGCGATTTCGTGCATATGCCCCAGGTTATATCCAAACTTTCATTAGTTATACACTTTTTGATTTCAGCAACAGAAAACCCTCGAAAAAATCGACCTTTGTCAGTTGTTCTGTTTTGACAGATTTCTGCCACTATTTGTGTTTGCCCCTTTATCGCTTTCTTTTTGAGTTCTTTTGATCACGGAACTTTTGGGGAAGTTGCTACAGTAGTATATGCTTTATATGTGGTGGTTTTGAGTTGAAATCTGAAGCAAAAAGGGGTTGATTCATTATTATGTTTACACTAATGTTGCTAATAGAATTATGTTTAGTTTTGTATGAAGGAAGTTTTCAAGTGTAGGGATTGGAGAATGATGAGATGAGTTGAAGAATGGACAAAAGCTCAAGCTTGGGGATGCCCACGCACCCCAAGAAATATCCAAGAGGTACAAGCTTCAAAGCTTGGGGATGCCCCCAAGGCACCCCTTCTTCATCGGCAAAAATCAGGTCACCTTTAAACACACTATATTTTTATTGCTTCATGCACTATGCGTTTTTCTTGGAGCGTCTTGTCTTTAGTTTTCAGTTTTGTTTGCTGCAATAAATGGTTGGATCCCAAAAAATTTCATTTGGAGAAGTTGCCTTGCTTTTCATTTGCCAAGAACACTCCGTTTTTCACTCTTATCGTTCAACGAGTGTTCTCTTTTTCTAGAACTGTGTTTAGCTTTCAATTTTTCACCTTGATTTGTGTTCAGATCTTGTTATATCTTTATATCAATGTGTATTTTGACCTCTGGTCCATGTTGGTTTTCATCAAAAGAGTTGTTTCAAAAAGGTTCGCATGGTGTTGGAAAAGAGAAAAAATTTCATGCAAAAAAAGTGGTACAAAAAGGAGCTTGTGTAGACTGCGGCCTAGGCTTTTGCATGTCGTGCTTGATGTCATTTTGATAGTATGCTTAGTGGTTTTGCTGTAGCATGACTTGTCTCAAATGACTGAGATTGCTTAATGAGCCTTTGAAAAATCATGTGTTGTTTTTATTATTTGGAAGCATTAATTTGGTTTTCTCCTTGATGCTTTATTTGGGTTGACTTGGCGCATGCTCACAACATGTTTGACTCATACAAAGTCGCCATAAGCCTCTATGATCATTTAGTTTTTGACTTTTGATGCCATCTTATGCTTCTTTTAATGTTGCTTTGTCTCTATGCATGATTATGGCCGTTATTGCTCTCTTAGTTGGTTGCTCCCAGTCTTTTGCTAGCCCTCGTTTTGTAATGAGTATGAGCTCTACTCGTGCATCCAACTTCTAAAAAACCAAGTTGTTCCAATGTGTCCACCATACATACCTATTAGCAATTTGCTATTCCAAAGTACATTTGACTTGCTTTTATCTATCCTTCAAATTAAACTCTTTTTGGTGTTATGCGAAAATTGGTCAGTAAAGCTCTCACGAACCTGATGGCACACTTTATTTTTCTCATTCTTAAAAATTTGACATTGTGGCTCTCTTATGTTGAGTTGTTATTCTTGCAAGTTGTAAGTTGGAAATTAGCCAAACCATGCCGTCATGGGGCAAGCTTTCAACATTGCACTTCTTATTTGAGTTGATATCGTGATCTTTTGTTTATGGATACTCGCGATGTGAAATAAGTTGGGAATCTTGCGGGATCATGGAGTTTGTATACGTGTTAGAGAAACGCCTCGGCCTCTAATCTAAGCCATGCATAATTCATGGTGGAAATTTACAGCATGCCCATAGTGAACATTCGACGACGCATCTCAAAATAAAAAGCTATACTAATGGTAAATAAAAGAGATGCCGATGTGTTCATTGTCTGTTTGTCCTATCATTTTGATGTGGGCTTGTTCCATGTCATCGGGCACGGAGGTACCCCGTTGGCGGTTCTCGATGATACGTGTATACTTACAATGACAAGAGTTTGCTTGGGACTCTAAGTCGAGTAGCATGAGGTTTGGGTATTCGTACTTCACGGGACACGAGGTTTTCAACTTATGATTTGTCAAGCATATGCTTCATAATTGTACTCGCATGAACTTTAACCATTCAAGATGCCTATGATGGGGGCAATGAGAGCTCAAAGCTAGTAAGTACCATAATTTTTGAAGGTTTATAAAACTTGCAATCACTGCTTCCCTCTACGAAGGGCCTTTCTTTTACTTTTATGTTGAGTCACCACCTTCTATCTTTATGCACCGTCTAAGAGAGCATAGTTGTCATTCTTAGTATAATGTGCATTGTCCCAAAGTTATCATTGATTGATTCATGATTTTGGTTTCGCTTGTTCTTAAATTATTTGTATCTAGTCGCCCTCTTAAACTTGAAGGTGTCCTGTGCATTTATGTTTTGCTCTCCATGAAGGACAAGCTGAAAACCATTTGCTATGTTTTTCCATATGATTTGAACACACGTTTGACTTTCATTGTTTCATTTTCATGATCTTTCATTTGTGTTCTTTTTCATGTTATAACATGGTTGCTAAGTTTCTTCTATCAAGATTATGTCTTTCATGCCCATGTTTTAAGTTCTTTTGATCCCAGCACTCAATGCTTACATAGATGATCAAGATTGTGTTGGTGCATGCCACTTCAAAAATTATTCTTTTGTTATCACTTACCTACTCGAGGACGAACAAGAGTTAAGCTTGGGGATGCAGATACGTCCCAAACGTATCTATAATTTTTGATGCTCCATGCTTGTTCTTACACCATTTGCTTAGTGTTTTGTTACACTTCGTGGCGTTTTTATGCATTTTCCGGAACTAACCTATTAACAAGATGCCACAATGCCAGTTCCCTGTTTTCTGCTGTTTTTGTGTTTCAGAAAAGTTACACAGGAAATATTCTCGGAATTGGACGAAACAAAAGCCGAACATCCAGAAATTTACCGAAGCTTCCAGAAGTCTGAAGAGGAGACATAGAGGGGCCACGGGCCGGCCACACAACAGGGCGGTGCGGCCCAGCCCCTGGCCATGCCCCCTATATGTGAGGCCGCCCTGGTCCACCTCTGACGCTGCCCCTTCGCCTATAAAGACCCCCCCGACGGGAAAAACCTAAAGACCCGATCAATTTTCCAGAAACACATCGCGATCCGCCGTCGTCGTCGACCCGAGATCGGGAGGGTCCAGAAGCTCTTCCCGGCACCCTGCCGGAGAGGGGAATCGCCACCGGAGGTCTTCTTCATCGCCATGCTTGCCTCCGGCGCGATGAGTGAGTAGTCTACCTTGGACTATGGGTCCATAGCAGTAGCTAGATGGTTATCTTCTCCACCATGTTCTTCATGTTTAGATCTCGTGAGCCGCCTTACATGATCGAGATCATCTTTATGTAATTCTACATGTTGTGTTTGTTGGGATCCGATGAATATTGGTGTTATGTTGAGTTGATGTGCTAAATATTATCTTATGTTATCTCTATGTTGTTTATGATCTTGCATGCTCTCCGTTGTTAGTAGCTATCTTGGCCAAGTAGATACTAGTGACTCCAAGAGGGGGTATTTATGCTCGATAGTTGGGTTCATGCCTCTATTTAATCTGGGGGAGTGACAGAAACCTCTAAGGTTGTAGATGTGCTGTTGCCACTAGGGAGAAAACAACATTCTTGTGTCCAAGGACATTCGTTTTATTTACATTACACACTTTGCTTAATGCAGTTATCTGTTGTTCGCAACTTAATACTTTCAGGGTCCTCGGATAATTCCCCGCGAGTGGATTATTAGTCATAGATGCAGTTGGATGGAGGTCTATGTATTTTGTTCTAATGCCCAGAGTAAATCTCATAGTGATCCTCACGACATATGCATGTTATCTTTATTCTATCAATTGCCCAACTATAATTTGTTTACCCAGCATGTTGTTATTTATTTTATGGAGAGACACCACTAGTGAACTGTGGACCTCGGTCCAATTTCCTTTACATTGTTACACCGTTTTACTATTACTCGCACTGTTTACTTTCTCGCATACTACTATTGCTTTCCACTCAATACGCTCATTCCTTTGTTTACAGCAAACCGGTGAGATTGACAGCCTCATCGTAAGTTAGGAGCAAAGTTCTTGGTTGTATTATATGCAGGTTTCACGTTGCTGCTGGTGCAAAGCAAAGCGCTGGACGAGGCGCCTTATAAATTGTCCGGAGCTATCGCGAAGCTAGCAAGCATCACCTTCTTAAGTTTGGTTTTCTCCTACTGGACTGACAAACCTTGGTTTCTTACTGAGGGAAAACTGCTGTTGTGCTCATCGTACCTTCCTCTTGGGGTTCCCAACTGGTCGGTGATCTATATATCAACACCGTCCGCATCAGGGTACGTGTTCTAACTCCTACCGTTACATCATTACTATTAGATAGGTCCTTGGGCAAATTCAGGGTTGCGTAGCCAATAATTTTTTTGTTATTCGCACCGAACCCCAACAATAATATGCATCTACTTATATATCAAGAACATAATAAAGATTCACAGCTCATAGATCATCCAATAAAATAAAGATCCACCACATAGAAATTACATAATATGGCCATAATCATGTTGAGCAGCTCATATGGCATCTAAACATCATAACATAAGAAAGACAACAAGCTAGTGCCACAAACCCATAGTCCAGAGGTGGACTACTCCCTCTTCATCAAGGTGGCGGTGTTGGTTATGTTGGAGAGGTTGGAGAAGCGACCGGGGGCAACTCCGGCAGCATTTCCCCCTCCAATCTTCGCTGGAATAGCCTATGTTTCATGTTTTCATGTTTCTCTGCCGCCTCCTCATGGGAATGCCTCAAGGGGTCTTTATATAGGACTTTTTAGGTCAAGCTGATCAATCTGGAGCGAAGACGGACGATATCTGAGGCTCGAGGGCCAAACGAGATAGGGTGGCGCGGCCTGACTAGTGGCCCATGCCATCTATGCTCATTTGATCCCTGGTGGCCCACTCTCGTACTTCTTCTTCTTCTCAAGTTGCTTCTTATGTAAAAAATACTGAAACGTCAAAATACATAAAATAGGTGTTTCCTATTCTGCAGAGTTATAACCAAAATAAGAGGGATCGATAGAAAATCCCCATAAATCAATACAAAACATGATTATAATATCTCATAACATCTAAATATATTGGAATATGCATCAATAAACTACAAAGTTCATGCATGAATTTTGCATGCATCAATTATCCTAGGTTGTGTTTTAAAAAGATGCTATTTTGATACTAAATACGGAGTACACATCCATTTAATAGTTGATTGTCGTAATGCACCAAAACAAGAAAGGCATATGTTCAGATAAAAGAACAATAAACAAGCACTGGATAAAATCCAAGGAAAAATCCTTTCACACACTTTGTAAGTTAGTTAACTCTAGAACTTTCTTATTTAAGTATAAGTTATACATGTATATGTTCTCAAGATATACCTTTTTACATCATATGGTTTAGAGCCCTCTACCAAGGCACCGTAGAATACCAAAAGTTAGTGTAACACGCATATGCATTATTTTCAAATCCAAGTTCCACAAACTTCCTTGGAAACTGATGTTGTTTTCTTTTAATCAAAAAGATATATATAATAACATCCCACTAATTGTTAAAAATATTTATTAAGAGTCAGCGAACTTTAAACAAAATAACTCAACCAACTTTTGTTGTGAAAAAATGTTCAAAATTAACAAATAAGGTTAAGTAATCATAAGATGTTAATTTTTGTTTAGTGTAATAGATAACTATATTGATTACAAACATACAAGGTAGTAGTAATAAGCTTTACTATATAGTTAGGCGCGGCGGCACGCCGCGCCCCTGGGTCAATCTTAATTTTGTGTTAAAGCAATTAATAATTTATTCATCAATGTTTTCTATAATAATTTGTTGTATTAAATAAATGATTATACCATTTGAATAGATATTGAAAGAAAGTGCATATTTGTTAGTAAGTTCTAAGAGAAATTGAAGGACATGGCATTATTGCATAAATTGTGAAAACAATGAAATATTTTTTTAGCATATAGCTATTTAATTTCATAAATATTGTTATACTTTTTGTGCAGTCTTGGAGAAAGTTGGGATAGTTTGACTCGTGCAGTCATTGCTAAATTAAATCATTTGGAAATTATGTCCGGGTAGACACTCTTGTTTTGAAGAGAGAGGTTATATTTTATTGAACATGGGCATGCTCTTTTTACTAATTAAAAAGTAATATACTTAAGTTATTAGCAAAGTAATCTGCAATAAACATTGGTATTGAAATTTTGGCAATCAAACTTCTATTGTATTTGTAGATGAATTTAAATCCTCCAAAGGTCCTATGGAAGACCTTTGAATCAAAGAGGCTGTAGGAACATCTTACTCATTTGATATTCTCAAAGAAAAATCAGCCTATCCATTGAACTTTGATGTAATATAATCGATATGGCGATTTCAAGAGGTGGACACGTTTAGACATTAAGAATAGCCGTCATGCAACGTTTATCATAGTTTATACATAAAAAATACAATGATAAAATGTTTGATTAAGCTATTACGCATTGTTCAGCATCTGGAAACATATGACTCGACTGCTTGCCCACATCAACGGACTTGTATAAGCTCATTGGACCGATGTGGCGAGACCATTCTCGATATTTAAGGCGTCAGCATCATGTCCTCGGCTTTTTTACCTTTTTCTTCCTTTCTCTTTCGAGCTAGATGCACACCAGATATATCCTTGAGTTAAAAATAGTAAAATGAAGCCATTTCTTTACCGGATGTAGTAAAAAATGGACGGCGGTGATTCACAAAATAGAAGTTTGCGACGCCATGAAGAAGTTCAATTATACATTGATGATTGATCCGTTCAAGCTGATATTTTGGGAGAACAATGACTTGTATTGATTTGATAGAGATTGGGAGAGACCGAGCTAGAGGACGTGCTGACAGGAGAGTCTGCCGCGGCAGGGGAAGGTGACACGGCAGACTGCCGTGGGCTCACGGCAGGCTGCTGCGGGCTCACAACAGGCTGCTGCGGGCTCTCGGCAGGCGGTGGTGCTGCCGCGGCAGAGGGCTCGGCTTCGACGACAGAAGTGTCGGTTGGCATGAAAAGATAACGCGATAGAGGGGCATAAGATGGTGAAATAGGGTTAGAAATCGGCGGGGACTGAATAGTGGAAAAGGGGAAAGTGTGTTCATCGAAAGTGACATGACGAGATATAAGAACACGACCGGAGGAAGGATCAAAACATCGTGAACCTTTGTGATCATCGGATGGTCCTAAGTATATGCATGGTAAAGATCTTGGAGCTAGTTTATGGGCGGCAGTAGAGGATGTGTTAGGAAAACATAGACAACCAAAAACACACAAATCAGAATAATCAGGGTGAGATAGAAAGAGAGATTGAAAGGGAGAATAAAGAGGGCATGTTTTAGTTGGTCGGATGTTTAAAAGATATGTGGCTGTCCGTAGAGCCTCAGCCCAAAAACATGGTGGAAGAGATGCTTGAATTAGTAAGGTGCGTAAGATGTCGTTGATGGAACGAAGGGAACGTTCAGCCTTGCCGTTTTGAGGAGATGTGTATGGGCAGGAAAAACGAAAAAGGATGCCTTGGGAAAGAAAAAAAAATCGATTTTGGTTATTATCAAATTCTTTTCCATTGTCACATTGTATGAAACGAATTGGGAGACCAAAATGAGTTAGAACATATTGCCGAAAATTAATAAAAAATTTGTGAACATCTGATTTGCCACGTAGAGGAAAGGTCCAAACATAGTGAGAGTAATCGTCTAAGATAATAAGATAGTATTTGAAACCTGAAACACTTGGGACGGGAGAGGTCCATAAATCACAATGTAATAACTCAAAAGGAAAAGTACTAGAAGTGGTTGATGTGCCAAAAGGTAATCTAATATGTTTGCCGCATTGACAGGCATTACAAAGAGAGGGTTCATGAGAAGGACTAGAACTAGGGATGCTAAACTCTTGCAGCATGGATGACACGGTATTTTTATTGGGGTGACCGAGACGACGATGCCATAGGTCGACGGAGGCAATCATGGCTTGAGGTGTGGAGGTGGGTGCGCCATGGAGTGGATAGAGATCGCCCGAACTATTGTAACGAGCGAGGACCGCCGCCGTTTTCAGATCCTTCACAGATAAACCAAAGGGATCAAATTCTATGGAAACATGATTGTCAATTGTAAATTTGCGAATAGATATTAGATTTTTAATTAATGATGGAGCAACTAAAATATTTCAAAGGATAAAATTTGTGTTTAGATTATTGATGTAAGAGTGACCGGTGCATGAGAATGAATAGAGGATCCATCGCCAATGGTGATGGTAGAAAAGGGAGAGGAAGAACAAGCTGACAGAAAATCCATATTTGAAGACATATGCGAGGAAGCACCAGAATCAAAAATCCAATCCGTACCTTCGTGATTGTTGAGTGTGAAATTGTTCATGGCAGCGATGAAGGCGGCTTGGTCCCAGCTTGGTGGAGCGGTTGACGGAGCGGGTGACGCAGGCATGTACTGAAGATGTGGAGGAGTGTGGTACATGTGGTGCAGCGACGTCGGCGGAACCATGTATTGCTGTGGCGACAGCATGTAAGCCGTCGATGGAGCTTGGGCGGTGTAGACCTGCGGCGGAGGTCGAGGTGCGAGAGGCCCGGGCGCGCCGATGGATGGGCGGAGGCCGGGACTCCAATTCCCGGTGTAGGCCGGTGGGGCGCCGTACGGAGAGGGGGCCGACCAGGACATCGGCCAGGCCTGAACGAGACCCGTCCATGGGTCATGTTGTGGCTGCCAAGGGCCCATGGCAGAGGGCGGTGGTGGCGCTGGTGGAGTCAGTGCTGGTGGAGCTGGGGAAGGAGCAGGTGGCTGCGGCGGAGGAGTCGGCGCTGGAGTAGGTGGCCGATACACGGGATTTTTGCCGTGGTAGTTTGGGCTCGGACGCCATCCAGGAGGGGCCATCGGTGGTGCAGCAGGAGGGGCCATCGGTGGTGCAGTAGGAGTAGGCAGGAGTGGCGGGCGAGGCACCGTGTGAAACACCTGCGGAGGTCGCGCGGCCTTGCGAGCTTGATTCTGAGCTTCGAGTTGCAAAATAGATCGCACTTCGGCGAAAGTTGGGTAGGGTTTCATCAGCGGGATGAAGGCGACTTGCTTCTCAAATTGTTCGCTGAGACCGACGAGAAGGGCGTTGATGAGGGTACGGTCGTCGACGTGATCACCGAGTTCCCAAAGTTCGTCGCCGATGGCCTTGATGCGTTGGCAGTAGACGGTGACGGGGGAATCGCCTTGAGTGCTAGTGCGGAGCTCGATGTGAAGGGCGTTGTCGCGCGAGTCGGAGTTGTCCTGAAAGAGCTGCTGGAGGGCGGCCCATAGTTGAGCTGCCGTGGCGTCGTCGGTGGAGACCAGGTTGAAGAGCTCGGTGGAGATCCTGGTGTAGATCCATTGGATGACAGTGAGGTCGTCCTTGACCCAGCGTGGATCGGTGGGCCGTGGTGTCGAGGCGAGGTTGATGTGATCGCGGAGGCCTCAGCGACCGAGATGAACATGGAAGAGGTGGCGCCAATGGTAAAAGTTATGCTTGGATCGATCGAGGACGATCGAGACGAAGGGAGAGACGTCGGCGATCGTGTCGGCTAGGGTAAGTTGTGGAGGCTGTGGATTTTGTTGGGGAATTTGATGGAAAGTAGAGGTAGAGGAAGAAGCTGGAGCGGCGCCGGCGGCGCGAGCCTCGGCCGGCGTCCAGAGTGGACGCGGCGGCGGCGGTGGAGTAGGCGGAGCCATCTAGGTGCGAAAAACCTAGGCGTCTGATACCATGATATTTTGGGAGAACAATGACTTGTATTGATTTGATAAAGATTACAGAGAATATATAGTGGGGAGAGAGAGCCGGCCAGCCTAGGATTTAGACAAACCGACTTAGGACTCTAAGAGTCTAGTATAATACAAATACAAACTCTAATACAAGCATCGCAACCTTTCCCGAGCCGAGGCACTGATCAGTGACAACCATGCATGAAAAAGGACGTAATAACAGATGCGTGCGGCAGGTAAGCCAGCCCACCGGATCACGGCGCGCCGGCGCCAAAGGGAAGGCGTCACTGGCTGATCAGGCCGGTGATGGCGAGGGTGAGGAACGTGATCTGCGTGTTGTCCTCGCCGTAGGGCAGGAACGGCGACGCGCCGGCGCGGCCGCGCCGCGCCAGGGCGAGCCCGGCGTCGCACGCGTGCCCCAGCCACGGGACGCTCGACAGCTCCCTCTCGACGTCGCCGTACCTCCCCTTGCCGATCGCCCCGCGCGCCGCAGCGAACTTCTCGCAGACGATGCCGTAAAGCTTGTCGCACCGCTCTAGCGCGCCCCTGCACAGCGGGTCGTACACCTGCTCGTCGCCTTCGTCGCGCCGCCTCAGCGCCGCCGCGACCTCGGCCCGTGCGGCGTCGGCGTTGCGGACGCCCGCGGCCGCGGCGGCGTCGGCGAGGCCAGCCGTGTCGGCGTCGATCGCCCGGGGCTCCTTGCGCAGGTGGGCGATGCAGAAGGTCGCGTTCACGCGGCTGTCGGCGTCGTGGGCCGCCTGGCACGTGCCGGAGACTGTTGCCGTCTTCGTCAGTGGCGCAATCACCGTCGTCACGGCTTGCGCGGGGCGGCACATGCTGGCGAACGACGCGGCGGCGACGGCAGCGGCGACGAGGAGAGAGAAGTTTGTCCTCATCGTTCTTCTTTCCTGTGGAGCTAGCGGGATGGTCTGCCTGTCCGGTGACTGATCTTGAGGTATTTTCTTCCTGAAAGGACGATTTATATTCAGCTTACAATGGTGTAGCAACGTATGCACGCATGAAACGTGCATCTGCAGTTAAGACTAGAACTACTCCCTTTTAAAATATAAGATGTTTTAGATTTGTGAAGCAAATGTATCTAGACATATTTTAGTGTGTATATTTAAGTGAACCTACACACTAAAAGATGTTTAAATGCATTTGTATCACAAAACTAAAACATCTTATATTTTAAAACGGAGGGAGTATGTAGCGCCCGTGTAATACAACGTACTCATGCATTAAGTGCACTTTACATAAAACCCTATGGAAACTTTTGGGAGTGGCTAATTTAATTTTCTAATGTCATCCAATTTCAGCTTGCAACTCACGTTACATTTATGACTAAGTAGTCTAGCACAAATCACAAAGCAATATAACGTTTCAGTCCAATTTTCTTAGGCTGACCATAAAGGATAGTATCATATCTTAGTATTATGTATATGATACTTGTATATGATATTATCTTTATAATGCATGGTATCATAGAGTAGTATTATATAGTTGTTAAATTTATTGATTTGTAGTATCTCAATGCAAATATGTGTATAAGATTTATTTTGCATTAATTTTTCTCGTAATCTACGCTATGATAGAGTAGTAATCTAATTTCCTCTCTCTTCATTAATTAGCTGCCATGTTAGCATTTTTTGTGGGCCTTGTTTGCATGATACTAGCTATGATACTAGCATTATGGCTAGCCTTAAGCTGCAACTCATGACGAATCACAAGATGGTCTAGAAGTGAAATCTCAACTGCAACCAACATAATTTAAGGTAAAAGAACCAATAAACAAGGATTGCCAAACATACAAGGAAAAATCCTTACAGACACTTTATATGCTCCAGAACTTTTTATTTACTTACATATATATGTTGTCAAGATATTTTTCTACTCCCTCCGACTCATAATACTCTTCGCTAATATGGGTGTATCTACCACTATAATGTGTCTAGATACATCCATATTAGCGAAGAGTAATATGGGTCGGAGGGAGTAGATAATATGGTTTAGAGCTCTCTACCAAGGTACTTTAGAATACCAAATTGTGCATAAAAGGCATATGCATTATTCTTTCATCCAAGGGCCACAAATTAATCCTTGGAAATCGATGTTGTATTTTTTATCAAAAAATATAATTATTATGTATCAACATCCCATTAAGTATTAAAAAATGTTTTTAAAGAGATAGCAAATTTAAAATGAAATAACTAAACCAACTTTTGTTGTGATTTTTTTCATATTTACCAAATATGGTTAAGCAATAAATATGTCGATTTTTTACATGCAATAGAAAACTTTTTATATTGATTACAAACATACAAGAAACTATTCAATAACATGGACAGATCGATAGTCAAATAAAGTCAGCTGAAAAACAAGCTCGCTTCCGGTCATAGTAATCTCATCACAGTATGTCACAAAGGAGGTATGTGGCAAAGTCATCGAGGATGGCATGATAGACAATTTCAACCACTGGTTTTGCTAATTTGGGACATCAATTTTCCTTTTGCCCTTTTCTTTACCTTTTTGGCACTCCAAACCAGTAATTTGTTATAAAAAGATTTAATTTGATATCTCTAACATGGAAAGAAGAAATATCTTGTTAAGAGAATGAATGGAAGAAATCTTAATCACACGTACGCATTGTAGCACTCTTTGTGTATTTTGTGTGTCAGAAAATATAAAATAGGATCAGACCACCAGATCAGAACACCGTTCATATGTGGTTTTGATAATTGATGACATTCTCTATGGATTAATATTTTCATTGAGTTAATATGAAGAAACCATCCATAGATAATGACCATGTGTTGGATTCTATAATTATCAAGATATACTTTGAGAATTGGCATCAATATCATCGGTATAAAGAGATGAATATGATCTTGAGAGTTTGGTAACAAGATAATAATTCAAGTGATGGCTATATGTCAAGGTCATGCTGGTCTCATGAGTTGAGCCATGGTTGACCAAGACTTAGAGCATGCAATTAAATGAAGATTTATTTATGCATCTCAATAGATATTTGATAGAGCATGAGAAGATACAAGGTTGACGAAGACGAAGTGAGCTTAGTGTATTCAAGTTGATCAACTCACAAAGTATAAAGATGTACCATGTTGTATCAAGTGATCTTGTGCTATGGTGAGCTTTGACAATTCCTATGGTGTCGGCGCCAAGGGAAGGTGTCACTGCTTGATCAGGCCGATGATGGCGACGGTGAGGAACGTGATATGTGTGTTGTCCTCGCTGTAGGGAAGGAACGACAGCGCGCCAGCGCGGCCGCGACGTTGCACGTTGATGGATGTAAAATTCATGCATAAACTTTGTAGTTTATTGTCACTTATTCCATCATATTTACATGTTATTAGATGTTATAATCATGTTTTGCATTGATTTATGGGGATTTTTCATCAACCCCCTTATTTGGGTTATAACTCTGCAGAATAGAAAACACCTATTTTGTGTATTTTAAAGTTTCAGGGACCTTCCGGACCTCAAACGAAGCTATGATTTTTCTGGCGTTATTATTTTCCCCTGAGAACCAACATAGGAAGAAGAAGTACACAGGTGGGCCTATGAGGGCCAAACGAGACCAAGTGGGGCGGGGCCCTGGCCAGGCCGCTCCACCCAGGCTTGTTTGAGTCTCATATCTCCGATGTCGTACGTCTTGATCCCAGATCGACCGTCTTGACCTAAAAACTCCTATATAAAGACCCCTTGAGGCGTTTCCTCGAGGAGGCGGCGGAGAAACACAAAACCACAAAGCAGAGGTTGTACCTGGGGGAAACATTCCGGAGCCGTCCCCGGTCGCTTCTCCAACCTCTCCAACATCACCAACACCGCCACCATGATGAAAAAGGAGTAGTCCACCTCTGGACTATGGGTTTGTGGCAGTAGCTTGATCTATCTATTTCTTGTGCTATGGTGCTTAGAAGCCATATGAGCTGTCTATCATGATTATGGCTATATTATATAATTCTTATGTGGTGGATCCTTATTTTATTTGATGATTTATGAGATGTGAATCTTTATCATGTTTATGTATGAGTAGATGCATATTGTTACCCTGTTCTTTATTACTTGTTTTGATCAAGCATGTAAGCGAAAGCATGTGTGGGGATGGTGTGTATTAGATGGAGCAACTGGTGTTGGTAGTGAATTGTGGCAACCCTTGTTTCTCTAAGTACTATTCCACTGCCCCCTTCTCTTTATTTTTTTGGAGATCATCGAGCAGTTCATTTGTGTTAATCTGCTCTCTTTGTGTGTGGGATGCATCGATGCCATTGTTATCCTCTCCACGCACGCTATGGACCACGTTTCCTCCCACACTAGCGACTTTTTTTTACAAATATGACCCTCCGTTGAATGTAATTATCAAAAATGGCCCCATCTAAAAAGTATTGTCAAAACTGGTTTGGCAGGAGGTGGAGAAAGCGACACATGTCTTCCCGCCAAACTAGATGGCGAAAAGTGACCTTCTGCCAACCCAGCTGGCGGGAAGTCCCATGCCACTAAGCTGGCTGTGGTTGTGATTGTGCCATGTGTCGATGTAGGAGACTTCCCGCCACATGGGTTGGCGGGAAGTACTTTCCGCCATCTGAGTTGACGGGAGGCAATAAGATTTGAAGAGGGTTATTTTTGACAATCACTATGGGCAGAGGGTCATATTTGTAAAAAAAATCCACACCAGCGATGCCTTATGCTTGCAAGTGGGAAAAGAGGTTATGTGTCGCTGTCACATCTAGCCCCACTTTCTATTTCGGGAAAGTTTTAGATTCAGACAAGGGGAGCACCGCATAAGACTATAGTATGGTACCTGGGCACGGTGTAGCAACGTCCTATATCTTATAGGGCTTGTGGTAGGACTATGTGGATGTTACAGAGAAGTTGGCCATGCATGAGGTCCTCAAGTTTTTTCCTTTTTTAACCGATTTGTTTGACATTAATGATTGCCACAGTTTCTTATAATTAACAAATAATATGGTTGGGTGCAAGCCAAAGGTTAACCTCCTTCTCCGAATATATGTCAAAAATAATATACCCAGTATGATAATGAAAAATATTCCTATATCTATTTCATGAAATAAGACATAAAATTTTAAAGTCAATGTGCTCTAAGTTTGACTATGATATAGTAAAAAGTACGAATATTTACAATGTTGAATAAATACATTATGAGAATCCTTTTTATGGTAAATCTTTTTTAGAACATTTCATGGCTATAAACATTGATTTGGTATCATGGTTGTTCATATATTGCCTATATAATTAGCCAAACTTAGTGGAGCTTGACTTTTGACTAAATTTATAGGACTTGTTTTGTAATTCGGAAGCTAAATACTTCACCCATGCACGCACACCCAAATATGATTGGCACTTTAACAAGATGATTGGCAATACATAATTTCTTATTGTACGTCTTTATCTCCTTTGCTTATTGTCCTCAGATGATACTTTGTGATGTATGACTGTGCACCGATCGGTGCAAGGCCAAACAAATACGACCTGAATACACATCCATCGATCCCTAATCACACATCGGTAGGAAGCATCCAAACTGAATTAGAATTTGGCCCTGCGATACCTTTGCACGGATCGTGCACCTCATAGGTACTCCCACCTATGTCAAATACGTGCAGAAGGTTCAGGTTGTCACATGGCCTCATCCAGTACACGCAGTTCGGCCTCAACCCAGAGCCGGTAGCAGCGCACCATCCTCCGAAGTGGCTCGGACACATGAGAAAGGCTCGATCGCCGACGCTACGGACCCTGCGCCACCTCCTCGCCGCGAAATCCATCCTGTAGACGCCACAGCCGAGCACGCTCGTGTCGACGCCGACGTCGCTGTGCAGGAACGCGGAGACCAGGTACAGCTCCCCGCCGAGCTCGACGCAGGACGCCGCCATGGAGGTCATCCCCGCAGGACGCTTCACGGCGGGGACAGCCATGGAGGTGAGGACCGGTTCGGGAGAGAACTCCAGCACTCCGAGCTCGTCGATGGACTGGACGAAGTAGAGCCTGCCTCGGCACGCCGTCAACCGGGTGATCCGCCCCTTGATGCCGCCGAGCCCCCGAACCATGACGCTTCCCAGGTCGTACTCGTGCCTGACCCATCCAAAACCAGCCGCCGCCGTCCGACCGGCATGACAGTACCATATCACCGTGTCCACCGGCTCGACCACGACCACCGTGAAGCCGGTGTCGCTGGTGGGCTTGTCGGAGAGGGAGCACGCGGAGTACATGGGTATCTCCTGCGTCAGGGACGGCAGCGCGATCTTCTCCGAGGTCTGGGGGCTCCATAGGAAGGTGCTGAAGGTTGATGGATCCCACGAGAGTACCCACCCGTGCGGCGTCACCCACCTCCTCCTGTTCCGTAACTCGTCGACGTCGCTGGATGTGTGGTGCTGGTATTCACCTTTGGAGATGTCGACCACGGTTGTGCATTGCTCGCCGCCCGCTCCGTCGTGATCCATGACCAGGAACGGCAAGGGCACCGATGATGGCTCCATCATGCTGGAGTATCAACGAGGACGACCGCCCTAAACGTTACTCGTTGCCTCGAGGTCTCTCGAGTCTGGATTCTGGAGGAGTTAACACCAGATCTTGAAATAAGCATGTTAGCAGCAGGGTGCGTACTAGCATACGTGTTCGACTCTGACTCCGACTCCAATCCCTTCCCTACACCAAATACGATCGGAGCTGTGCAGATCTAGAGCGACTTCTGCTTCGCCGATTTCCACGTGAGGAACTACCGAACTAGTGAGTTTTAGGTTTTGAGTTTTAGGTTTTGCTGAGCCCTCTGGACAGGCCATCCATCTCTATCTATACTGTATCAACGATCAACTTACAATTGATTACAATCAAGAGTGAATTCCATTACCCCATAATTGTGCATCTGTGACACATATTGGACCTAAATTGTATATAAGTTTCACCGAAATCTTTCACTTAATTTTTTTTGAACAGGGTTATATATGTCCAATTTTAGCATTCAACATGCCCTGTTGAATAATGCCGACATTTTAGGTCGATGTGACGCGACAAAATGTGTGAGGATCGAAGGCATCATTGCCAATTATGTCCAACCTTCTCTCCACCATATGTGATATTCATCGTTGTCGTCCAAATAATTCGAGTCTCAATCACCGCACACCTTGCCTAACAGACATTCATTAGGTAATATGGGTCTAAAGTTTCCGAAAGGGGTCATTTAGACAATTTTCTAAAGATAGAATAATTAGTGTCACAAATGCAAAAGTAAAGGGTACAAAGTTGAATTCACTCATCAATCAATTAGATCCTCCTTCTATGGCTGGAATCTTCAAACTTGGAACGGGCTGTCCACACAGTGCAACCCAGAGACAAGTGCCACATGAGGTATCCACTTCATTGACACGGTAGATGAGAAGCCATAGCTTATAGTTAAGTACTCTCTCAAGTCGGAAAAAAATATCGTTGACTTAGTATAAACTTTATATTAAGTTGTATTAAATCATTTGCCACTTTTTTAATCAGGGAGAGCAATAGTTTTTCCCAACGGACTACTTTTGGCCATTATCTTGGGACAAACTCAACAGAAATATATTTGATGTGCCAGGAAACCAAAATGAGTTACACATTTATATGCTTGAGTCCACTACATGCTTGTAATTTTTCACTGTGAAAAAATCCTTGATTTTTTGGTGTTCCAACAAATAATATTTAAAGCACTAGTCTCGGCTTTTACACGTGAGACAAGGCTCGAATATTTTTTAATGAATATTCCAAGCACACAAGTGGCTTTAACATTTACTTGTGCATTTGAAGAGATGGATTTCATTTTTTTAATCGGGCATTGTCCCGGTGGTCCTTTGAATTTTTTAAATAATAGGATTTTGCAATGGTTTCTTATGTCACTTGCTATTTCTTGACAGATTATAAAATAGACCCAAGCTGAAATAGTTCACCAACTGCGAAATGGTCTTAAATACTATCTCTATTCCAACAAATAAGTCTTTTTTTTGGAAAAGTCAGGCTATATAAATTTTAACATGTTTTTAGAATAAATCATTAACATGCACAATACAAAATCATTAGCGCTAGATACATCATGAAACATATTTTCATGTTATAATTATTGATTTTTTCTAAAAGTTGATTAAAGTTTACTTAGCTTGACTTTTCAAAAAAGATATAAGCCTTATTTATTGGAATCAGATTAATCAGCAATTCAGCAGCATAGTGATGTGATAAACTTGATTAAAAAGACTGAAAACACGAGGGGGGCACTTAGCAAAGTTTTGCAGCAGCTCACCGTCCGGAGGAACCCAACCACTGCCATCCCTCGCCCGCAGACACACAAGAGAGAGGTTCGTGCTCCTGCCCGCCCCGCGACACGCTCCCCCGAGATCTCCCACAAGCACGCGGCGGCAGATCCGCTCGGCCGCGGCCCCGCCGGCGACTTCTCCGTCCCGGATCCCGGCCATGGCGGGGATGGAGGCCTTCGAGGCCTACTTCGGCCGCGCGGATTTGAACCAGGACGGCCGCATCAGCGGCCAGGAGGCCGTCGCCTTCTTCCAGGGCGCCGGCTTGCCGCAGCAGGTTCTCGCCCAGGTGAGCTCCCTAAACCCCATCCAATGGCCATTCTCCGATTCCAGCGCCCAAATTCTAGGTGTGATCTCTCGGTAAGCAGCGTTAGATCTTTCGCGCCGCGAATTCGAAAGACCTAATGGTTGCTGGTGCATCGTGCAGGTCTGGATGCACGCCGATCAGAGCAAGACCGGTTTCCTCGGCCGGCCGGAGTTCTTCAACATGCTGCGCCTCGTCACCGTGGCGCAGAGCGGGCGTCAGCTCACGCCCGACATAGTGCAGTCTGCCCTATATGGCCCTGCCGCCGCTAGAATTCCACCTCCAAAGATAGCCGCGGGGCCATCCCCTCCACAGCCGGGTGCGGCAGGTGCTCCTAGGCCCCAAGGTAATGCTGCGGCGGCACCCGCTCCGGGGCAGGTTGGAGCTCCGCAGATGAATCCGGCTGCCGCTCCGAGGCCACAGGGAAGCGGGATGATGCCGGCTGCCACTCAAATTGGCGGTGCGCCGCAGGTGAACGCTGGAGCTGTTCCGAGACCCCAAGGCATCAACTCAATGATGCCGGCGGCGAGTCAGGGCGGCGCTATGCCGCCGAACCAGTTTGCAGGGCCGAGGGGCCCTCAGTCGCAGCCTCCTACCATGGGCTTTAATCAACAGCTCCCCCCTTCAAGCACTGGTTTCATGAGGCCACCTCAGGTAGGAGCTCCCCCAGCATCGCATCAGGCTACTGGAATGTATCAAAGTCCACTGGGTGGAGGCGGCATGGGAGGATCAGTTGGTTGGCAAGGAGGTAATGTTGGAGGCATCTCGCAACCTTCTCCAGGACCAGCCGTTCCTTCACAGACGACATCAGGTGGATTTGGTCTTGCATTGTCTAGCCCAATGGGGATGGCTCCTGGACAGCAGGTGCACGCAATGTCGGCTTCGTCATTGCCTCCACAGAGCAACAGTGCTGTGTTGCCTCAAGATTCGAGAGCTCTAGTGCTATCCGGAAATGGCCCTGCCAGTGGCTCGGGAGCAAGCACTGACATCTTCTCGGCTCTTACGCAGCCAAAGCCGAGTACATCCACACCTGCAGTTCCGACAAGCACGATGCTCAGCGCATCCAGCTTTATGTCCACGCCAACTGGCTCCCAGAACATCGCTAATCTAACAAAGCCTGGTTCTCTCCAAGGTGCCCCAGCAATGAGTTACGGTGGCAGCCAACCTCAACAGACGCTGCCTGTCACAAAACCTAGTGTTCCAGCTCCAGGTGTTTCTGCCGGGGCTTCTAATTCTACTTCTCAATGGCCAAAAGTTAATCAATCAGATATCCAGAAGTACACTAAAGTATTTGGGGATGTGGACAAGGACAGAGATGGCAAAATAACTGGCATGGAAGCTCGCACCCTGTTTCTCAGTTGGAGACTTTCAAGAGGTATAAGGTCTCATCACCAACTTAACTGTCCTAAGCGGCAAATGTATATTTCTGTCTATAAGATACTGTTAACACATTTCTGTAACATGATTCCATTACAATGATCATCTTAAACTCTACTGTCCTAAGCATGCAAAAATATGTATTTCTGTCTATAAGATACTGTTAACGCATTTCAGTAATTGGTGTTCCCTTATATACTTTGTAGATGTACTGAAACAAGTGTGGGACTTGTCTGACCAAGATAATGATGGCATGCTTTCTCTGAGAGAGTTTTGCATTGCTCTTTATTTAATGGAGAGGCACCGAGCTCGAACTCCTTTGCCTCCATCTCTCCCTGACTCTCTTAAATTTGACGAGACACTGTTACGAGCAACAGGCTTGCCTTCGGCAGCATATAGTGCCCCATCATGGCAGCATAATCAAGGTAATCATTGTATTTCCTAGCTGATCTCAGGTATAGGAGATAATGTAGAGCAAGTTGCAACATGACATCCTGTGTTTAGCTTTCTTAGCCTGCTGCTCATAAGATATTTGATGTGGGGCTAGGTTTACCAAACAGGGGCCCTGGTGCACCTGGGTTGCCTACCGGTGGTGTACGCCCACCCTTGCCACAACCTTTGCATCCACAGACTGATGGGGCTACAAGACCAGGGCAACCAAGATCTTACATGCCTGGTATGGATAATCATGCGGCACCTCAGGGAAGCAAAGATGGCAGAAGTGGGTTGAACTCAACTGCACAGGAGGTTCCTAAGAAGGTATTGGACCTCTTCCATCAATCTGAATTGTTGTGCTGAACTGGCAATCATTTGCCATTCATGCTCCATTTTGACCAGACAGGATTTATGGTGTCCAGCGCCAGTGATGTATATTTAGAATGATTTAAGCTGCTTGTATTAGTCATTTAGGCAAGTACAGCTGAATATGTGATTTAACAATGACCAAGTTTGTACTGCTGTACTCGAGAAATTAGAGGTCTGGTGAAAAATCTAAATTAGGATCTAGGGAGAATCTAATTACATAGAAAGTCTTTTATGTATCATGCTAGTAATACAATTATTTGATGAATTACATCTTATCAAACAGCAAATCTTGGAACCCTGAACTGGGCATTTAGTAGAAACATGCCATAGTTCTAGTCCGTGATACAAAATCTATATTTAGTTCTTCATACACAACCTTCTCCACACCATTTAGAGAGGGAGCAAGGGATTAGTACTTTCTTGTGCTTTTGTTTAGAATTCTTTTTGGAAACTGTTTTTACACTTATTTAAGTGTCTTCAGATAGCCTTTTTCTGTTACTCTGTTGTAAGCTAAAATTATGTATAACATTACAAGCAATATCCTACAAATATAGGAAGATGTTTTCATGCCCTGTAGTTGCAGCATGGTTGCAGCAGCTTCTTAATCTATTCCATGTTTCCTTCTTTTGTAAACTCTGAAACAGTTTGTCTTTTTTCTATCTATTGCATTTTGAAGGTTGAGGTGGAGAAGCAGATTCTAGACTCCAGAGAAAAACTGGAGTACTACCGCACAAAAATGCAAGATCTTGTAAGCATGTCTGATTTTTGTTAGTAGTTTCCATATGTGTACAATGATGAGAACTCGGTAAATAAATTCTGATTCGCATGCAGTAATCTGTAACATTTACTGATCTTATTTAGACGTGTTCTAGTCATAATTTGTTTATTCCTTACTTTTTTTTGTGTCAGGTCCTGTATAAAAGTCGCTGTGACAATAGACTGAATGAGATCACAGAAAGGGCGTCTTCTGATAAACGTGAGGTACATAACACTGCTTAATTCTTATCATATATGGCGAATGGTGGCATTGTAGTTATTCCTTTAGAGATATTGTTTTATGGTTAAATGGTGATGGCATGCAAATTCATTTTTAATTGTCCTGTTCTTGATCATTGCAAAATGATGGATGGTGTTTAATTTAACAGGTGGAATTGTTATCTAAAAAATATGAAGAGAAGTACAAGCAAGTGGCAGAGTTAGCATCCAAACTGGCAGTCGATGAAGCTGCTTTTCGTGATGTTCAGGTTTTGCAGCACTACACCTTAGAAAAATGTCATTTGGCGTTTCTTACTGTGATTTCATTCTTTGATGCCTCCGTCTTCATTTCACCTGCCCCTTCTTAATAATCCCGTTCAGGAGAGGAAAGTTGAGCTTAATGATGCATTAGTTAAAATGGTACAAGGTGGGAGTGTTGATGGTTTGCTTCAGGTATGTTCCACTCCTTTGGCCAGTTCCATTTGGTTTTCTCTAAATAACGCTGTGCACTGCATACTTAGGTTCGAGCCGATCGAATCCAACATCAATTAGAGGAGATGGAGAAAGCGTTTAGTGAGCGGTGCAAGCACTTTGGACTGCAATTTAAGCCATCCGCATCTGTTGAGCTTCCCTTTGGTACCCAACTTCCCAGCTTTCAGTTTTTATTTCACTTAGGTAACCCGTAAATCCTTTGATCACATATGTTGTTCTTTGCAAGGTTGGGAACCTGGACAGCAAGAGGGAGCACTTGAGTGGGATGAGGACTGGGATAAATTTGAGGATGAAGGTCAAATACTTTTCTATCCATCTTGCTTACTTAGGCATATTTGAAATACTGTGTTGGTTTCTAACTCTGATTTAATAAGTATTGAGGGGAGAAATTGCAGTTATACATACTTTTTTGTTTGAGAGAAAATATATCTGTTTTTTCTAAAAGTTGGGTCATGGGCCTTTTGGGTGTGTTTGGCTTTTTTTCCCAAGGTTGCCCTACCAAACAATTGGCTAGCCAAAATTTTGGTTAAGGTTTTCACTTGCCTATGAGTATGCCAACATTGGCTAGAAAGTGAGCTAGAGTTGGTAAAGTAGCTTCGATATGCCAATAAGTTGTCTATTGTAGTATCCAAACAAAAACCAATATTTTGGTCATTACCAAAATAGTGTTTTGTAACAATCCACTTGAGTGTCATTACCACTTGAGTGGGATGAGGACTGGGATAAATTTGAGGATGAAGGTCAAATACTTTTCTATCCATCTTGCTTACTTAGGCATATTTGAAATACTGTGTTGGTTTCTAACTCTGATTTAATAAGTATTGAGGGGAGAAATTGTAGTTATACATACTTTTTTGTTTGAGAGAAAATATATCTGTTTTTTCTAAAAGTTGGGTCATGGGCCTTTTGGGTGTGTTTGGCTTTTTTTCCCAAGGTTGCCGTACCAAACAATTGGCTAGCCAAAATTTTGGTTAAGGTTTTCACTTGCCTATGAGTATGCCAACATTGGCTAGAAAGTGAGCTAGAGTTGGTAAAGTAGCTTCGATATGCCAATAAGTTGTCTATTGTAGTATCCAAACAAAAACCAATATTTTGGTCATTACCAAAATAGTGTTTTGTAACAATCCAAACATACCCTTTATATCCAAAATAAATTGCCTTTCCTTTCGAAATTGGTCATTGCGTGTTTATATGGTGGAGTAATTTTGGATCGCATGCAGACCATTCTCCCAATCCAAGATATCTTGCTTACACCAGTTAAGTCCATGAAATATTTGAATATATCTAGCGGTTAGCTTTTCTATTAGTTGTCACATACACCATTTATGAAAAATACTTAAGAATGACTTTACAAAGATCTATATCTATTGCCAAATAATTTTTCATTGTCAATGATGTGGATAAAGCTTTTTTTTATCTACTACCTCATATATTAAGATGTCATGGAAGTCTGAACTTCTTTACTGGTGAACCTTTCTCATTGTTGCGCAACTACACATTGATCTTGATCGCACAGACAGTTATTTGTTCAGATTTGGTGGCTTCTTCATCAGCAACCTACTTCCTCCATTTCTGGTCAATCTTATGTTCTTAACTACCCCATGTATCATAACAGGGTTTGGTCTTGTTAAGGACAATGGTACAATTGTTGAAAACCCAGCTTCGTCTGAAGATGCAAAATCATCATCTCTTTGGGATGATGGTGTCATGGATGAGATGCCCCCTGTTGCATCTTCTAATGGTCATGCCAAGGATTTCAATCATTACAGAGCTGGTGATCAAGTGCCTGAGAGTGAATTAGCGTATGATTTTGGTGATGAATCTGTAAGGAGCCCCGGCAGTGCTGGAAGAAGTGCCTCTGGGAGTCCATTTAAATCTTCCCGTTTTGGGCATGACTCATCTCCCACCAAAAAGGGAACATACAGGTGCTTGTTTTCACATATTTTGTTCATGTAGAATCCTTATTCTCAACATTTAACCCTCTACATATATGGTCTCTAGAACTGTGATATATCAGGCATTGTCTAATAAACGTAATGAGCTATATTGGATTTCTTTTAATCTTAATGAACTCTAATTGTCAATCTATTTGTTTCTTTGGTGTTAATCACGTCCATTTCTAATTACAAGCCTTCCATTGAGCAAACCCCACTGTAATATCCAGCAACAGTAGCTGGCCAGGATTTGTTGGTTCTTATGGCCTGAATGTTTTGGATGTTTATTCGTTAGTCTGTTCTTATGTCCTGAATGTTTTGGATGTTTATTGGTAACTTGGTTCTACATGGTAGATATATGCGATTGACTCTGGGAAGAGCTATCCCCTTGCTTTATATGTTTACAAATAATGTTCGATTTAAGACATTATATTATGGTGTTTAAGCATGGAGTTATAAAATCTAAGTTTTGTGTAAGAGTCGTATTAATCATTATTTTGGAACAGTGATCACGGTGGCTCTGAGTCCGTGTTTGGTGATAATTATGCTGATGAAACATCATGGAATTTTGATGACCAAGATACTGATTCTGTTTGGGGATCTAATGCAGTCAATGTAAGCTTTGCAGTTGCTTCTTCCTAGTTCTGGTGCTTTTGGTAGTGTGGACCCTTGATCTGTTTCTTCTTGGTACAGGAGGCTGGTAATCACGGAAGCAACTCTTTCTTCGGGTCAGATGATTTTGGTGGAAACTCTGTTAGAGTGGGCTCTCCAAGTGGTGCTAGCGTCTATGGAAAGAAAAGCTCATTCTTTGATGATTCTGTTCCAAGCTCCCCTGCATACACGTCTGGATTCTCACCGAAGTTCGGTGAAGGATTCTCACCTAAGTTTGGCGAAAGCCGTGACGATAGCTCCTCGTATAACTTTGGAAGGTTTGATTCCTTCGCATCCCAAGACAGCGTTGTCCCGCAGCAACAAAGTCGCTTTTCCAGATTTGACTCTATAAACAGCTCTGCGGGAGAGAGTGTAGCGGGATTTGATTCATCCAACAGTTCAAGAAATTTTGGTCGGTTCGACTCCTTTGATGAGGCTGATCCCTTTGGTTCAACTGGACCTTTTAAGGCGTCAGGAGCTCGGTCGCCCCCAAAATTCTGATTTTCATGTCTGGTATTACAAGGATTTATCTCTTACAAGTTCATTTGTCGGTACAATGCTCAGAGATTCTTCGAGGAAACTACAGCACAGCGGATCCATTTTTTTGGTCAGCGAGTTATTCTGTTCGCCTTGTGTGCATTTTTCCTGTACATTCCCACGTACAGAGTGGATATATTTTGGTCGTGTTATGTAAAGTATTCCAGAGTGTGTTTTTTGTTTATAGTGACTTGTATCTCTGGAACAACCCCTCATCATGTGCGATTCCTGTTCCTTTCTTTGTACAATGCAAATGTGAAAGTTGGTTGAAACCGGGGGACAGCTTTAGCATTGTGTTACTTTGTATGTATAATCGTACTAGAGAATTGTTTGTATAGCTGAAGTATTGATTTATTTGTTCGTAATCTTACGTGTAAATTTCCTATTGCTGCCCTTTTGAATAGTTCAAACTTACTTTTGATAGCATAATCTCTTGAGTGGCATACAGTTTTTCTCGTTGGCGTATGATGGTAGAACTTATGAAGTGCTTGCAATCTGCTATCTTTATTATTGTGGAGGGTCATGAGCATGTGTTGCACATTTTACATGTGCTGATACTCTGCAACTGTTTTTTTGAACGGCTACTCTGCAACTGAGAACACCCCCAGCTGATCAGGACGTGTGGACGTCTCCAAATCAAATGCTTATGATGCCCTTTTTATTCGAGAAACGTATGCTGCTGACCTTGGACGTGAGGAACACCGAAGCAAAGCTCAGACGTGACATCTGCCCTGTCACTGCACGACCAAATTCGAACGAGCCAAGGAGGTAGATGAGGGAAGCTGACCGCGGCTTCTAGCTCGCACTCTCGGCAGAGATGCCGGCACCGCCGTGGATCCGATGGCCAGCTAGGGTCGCCGTCTTGCCGATCCCTGACCCAGCGGCGTCGCATCATGCCCCGCGGCCTGTCACTCTATGCTCGTTGTCTTTGGAGGCTTCCGCTCGGCGTGGGGCGGAAAAGCCACAACGCCACCACTCACGCACTGCGTCCAGTGGCTCCAATGGAGCCGCTCCATCCTCCATACACGAATGCCCGCCAGGATGCTACTTTACAGAACGTCAATCTTTGTCTTCACAGGGACCATTCACACATTATTGGCCGTTTGAGAGCATTCATATTTGTACACAATCAAATCCAGAATCACGTTATATTCGAATGAATGCATGACATGCTCCTCTAACTTTATCACCCATGCGACAACAATATTATTAGACATCACCAAGGCAACATCACAAATGCATTATCTAGTAATAATTGATCAGTCTTCATCTCGAACAAAACATTACATCATGTCCAGATGGCTGATGCACTACAAACCTGCTTAAGATCAAAATTTCAATATGATCGTTACATACCACCGGTTCGGCAAAACACCGGTGAGGATAAATAGCTCACTATTGGTCAAAATTACTCACAAAGGCACACATTTATGGAATAAGAGTTTTCTTCTTTCCATTATTAAAAAATGTAAGGTATGCTTTGGACTATGTAAGGTCTTCCACCCCACAGGACTTACGCCGTGGCCAGCTTCAACTCTTCTTGGTCCTCGAGATTTAGAACCTGCAGCAGCTTTGGCCAAGATTCTGGGATTCCTCCGGGCAAATCAAACTCCAAAACCTTCCCCTGTTTCTGGTAGAAATCCTCCACAGGTTGACTCTGAAAAAGGTCACAAAGACAGATGTTAATTGTGGATCCATACGAAATAATCCTCCACAGGTTGACTCTGAAAAAGCAGCAGCAAGGATAGTTAGCATGGGAATGCAAAGTGCCATACCATATCATTATATATCCGTAGCCGATTTCTAACAACCTCCTCAGTATCATCATCTCGTGTAATAAGCTTTGACATGCAGTTATTGGGAGGTAACAATGGCGACATGTAGATTGGTGGCAGCCCATTTTCAGCCTTCACATCAATGCAGGCCAAGTTGAAGTTCTTATTACATTGGCTACAAATACGTCTACCAAGGCACTTCTGCACAATGATATCTTCTCTCAGCTTCAGATTAACCACCATATCGATGTCTGTAACTCCATCAAGAATTTCCTGTGGTACAAAGGAATTATTAACTTCAAGTTGACCAACGCGATTAAGTTCACGAGTATCGATTGCAGCTTTTGCTCGACAAGGCTAGTTAATCAAAGGAAATCACTCAAACACAATTATACTCCCAAATACAGTTTTTTAAGAAATAATATACAAACTATTCAAATCATAAACAAGCAAGCAGGAAACAAAAACAATTGAGATTAATCGAATCCATCACTTGGTTCTTCCTCCCAGAATGAATAAAAGCAGAAATGACTCATGATATGTAAAAAATACTCACAGCTTGATTCACAGTGCGTGGAAAGCCATCAAGAATAAATCCTGATTCACCCTGCTCTTCTCCTTTCTTAAGCCGTTTAGATAGCAGGTTGATGATAATTTCATCGGAAACCAACTTTCCTTGATTAACAATTTCTTTAAGCTGCAAAAGGAAAAAACAGAATATGTCATTTCCAAAGGGATGGGAAAAAGTATAATCATATAAAGAGCAAAGCTAATATAGCCCGACCATGTAGTGGAATATCAGTGAACACTAAAGAAAGTCCTTAGCCAAACAGAGTTATAAGAAGAATGAAAGATGCATGCATCCCTCACATTAACTACATATTGAGCTATACATGTATGGTTCTAAAGCCGCTTAGCAAAGTACTCTCGGAAAAGTATCTGTTCGCACTTCCTTTCTATCCACGACCAAAAGTATTGGGAAAAGTTTTAGCATTAGCCCACTACACTTTCCCGATTGGAAGTTGCCTATTGGAGAAAAAGACGGTGAATAGCCTGCTACACTTTCCCGACTGAAAATAAAATAGACTAAGCAGAAATCACTCCCTGAAAACACGATCCTAGGGAATCAGGATACACCACAACAGCTGAACTTGCTATTGTTCAGTGATTCAATAACACAATCAATTTTGCGGTTTTGCCTATCAATCAATGTCTGGATTCGCCAGAGTCAGATAAACCTATCAGACATCTAATATTCCACCAAAGTATGATCTCAAGTCTGTAGTGAAAACGAAATGGAGCACAATAGCACGCTGAATTCAATATCCTGACTAACTCGAGTTCAAGCAGTCACCTGCCAGGTCCAGACAGCTAATTTTGCGCATTACGTCAATGGTAAGAACAGCGAAGAACAAATCTAAACACTGACCTCTCTGGATCTACATCTAAGCTCACACAAATGGAGATAGCAAAATCACCGGGTCACTATTTCTCAGCTAAAACTCATCCCGAATCACTTAAGAGCAACATCACTAGGCACGTCTTATCTCTTCTGATCTGTGATCTGGACAACACAGCCGAACTAGCCGCAAAATCCAACTAAGAGTTCCGGCTCTTGGCCGATCCACTCGAACAAAATCCAGATCAGCGAACCGCTCAACGATCGGATCTGGGAGTTATGGATTCACCAGAGATGGAAAGGGGAAGAGGGGGGGCTCACCTGCACGGCGAGAGGGCCGGTGGAGGCGAGCTCGTCGCGGACGAGGTCGCCGGTGGCGATGTGCGGCACGCCGAGGAGGCGGGAGAGGCGGCTGGCGTAGGTGGCCCTTGCCGACGCCGGGGCAGCCGAGGAAGACCCACTGCACGTTCCGCTCCTGCGCCGCCGGGCGCCGCCTCCTCTCCGCTGCCGCCGCGAACGGGAAGGCCGCGGGCGTCTGCTGCTCCGGCGCCAGCGACGTCGCCATGCGCCGCCTCATGCCCGCCGCCGCGGCGCCGCTGGGCGACGAGGCGGCGCGGAGGAGACGCTGTACGGCCGCCATGGGAGGCGGAGGCGGGAGCGAGGCGCGCGGCGGTGTCGGGGCGGCGGGGTTTTAGGGTTTGGCCTCGACCGTTTCCTCCACCTCCGGAGTATATGTACGCGCGGCGGCTTCGGGAGCGCAGATGCGACGAGGAAAGGGCGAGGGGGCTGGAGGAGACGACGATGGTGGGCGGGGCGAGGGAGGCGTGGAACGGGTCCACCATGAAGCTGTCAGCCAATCCTACCTGTCAGTGGGAGCCGTTCTGTGGACCCGGTCCACGCTGCGACGACGAGTGGAGCTCGCGAGGTTGGCGGCGTACGGTGGTGGCCTTTTTCACCGGGTTTCACTTCCAATCGGGTAATTTTAGCCATGTGGGACAAGGTTGTCAGTGAGGTGGTGGCAGTGTGCTTCGAGGGTTGATCGCATCTGGTGTTTCTGCCGAGAGGAATCTGGGAGAATATTCCTCTCGTGCCGGAGCGTCAGCTTGATTGAGGTCACGTGGGATCTGCTTTAGACGTGTGGAGTAATCTATTCCACCGGCCATTGTATTAGAGGTACTTCTCCATCCCAGTTTAAGGGCATAATTTGCAAATCTCTTAGCCCTAGGTGATCTATGATTGATGGTGAGATTTAATTCTTTTTCCTTATTTAAAGACCCATTAATTAATAAGAAAGCACATGTATTGGTTGTTTGGTCTTGGAAATACAAAAAATCCTTATGCAAAGCTGCTAATTAAACACCTTAAATGCTAATATGCCTAGGAGGTGGAGGTATTTTAGGATTGCATGATTTGTGAATTGTGCCCTTAAAACCGAAATGGAGGGAGTAGTCTCTACTAGTAAAAGAGAAAAAAAAAAGACCATGTGTAAGAAATTAAGTTCACCTTTGAGCATGCATTAAACTGTACCAACTACTCGCTCCGTCCTAGTTTTAAGGACACAATTTGCAAATATTTTGGCCCTAGGTGATCTATGATTGGTGGTGAGATTTAGCACTTTCTCCTCATTTAAAGACCCAATAATTAGTAAAAAAGCGCATGCATTGGTTATTTGGTCTTGGAAATGCAAAAAATGTCCATGCAAAACTGCTAATTAAACACCTTAAATGTTAATATGCCTAAGAGGTGGTGGTATTTTGGGATTGCATGATATGCAAATTATGCCCTTAAAACCGGGATGGAGGGAGTAAATAGATGCAAGGGATTTTCATGATGTCTGCGTCCACATTCGAGCATTGAACCGTACCTATTATCAATTGGACGTACATATGCAAGGGATTTTCACAAATGCTTTTGTGTTCACATTTTCGAAGATGCATATTGAAACTGAATTTATTATTCCTGGTGTTACTCTTGACGAGAGCGCATTCAGAGTCAAGTTTCAGAACATCATTTGGTAGCTAGTATCCTTCCGGTCGAAGTAATCGTCTGCATTGGGTTGTCGCCCGTTCGATCCAGGTCGCCCCGCTGGAATAAGGGAGTCGCTTGTTAATCCCACATTTGCCCGTGGGAAAGTCGAATCTGGTAACGGTGGATGCTCTACACCAACTTTCTCGGTTTTTTCGAATAGGGGAACAAGGCCTCGGCCTTTGCATCAAAGCAATGCATACAACCCTACACCAACTTCCTCGTGGACGACGACATTGGGTCCTCTATCACCACGGCCGAAACCCACCCTTCACCTCCTCCACCGCTCACTTCGTCGTCAAGAATTGCCGCCAAAATGCATACTCCCCTGAATAATCTTCTGGTATCTGTTGCATAGCAGTATATACCCTCGTGATGCATGTGCACGATCATATGGAAAAAGGAGGAGTATTATCACATGATGCAGCTGCAAAAAGAGATTCGTGTATAATGATGAAATCTTTTGCACTAAATGCATAGACGTTGTAGGTTATAAGAGAACCACAAACCCCTTGAGGCTTCATATGTGTGCTTTCTTGACATGTATGTTCAATGTTCTATCTCGCACAAATAGCCGTTCAAAAATCTAGCACAGATAGGAAAAAATCTCTTATTTGACCTTGTTATGTTTTAGCGATGTACATGGGCATGCGAGACATCAGGATTGGTAGATATGTTGAGTCAATGCATCAGCCTCGTGTGTAAACTACATGATGTAGTGAGAGGATGTTCCACAGTTGAATCATGTGATGCAAAATTGCAGACATACGTTTGGCTCCACGTCACAACTTACAAGAATGGAGAGGCAGTGCAGGTGTGTTCAAATCTACTAAACCTTACACTACCCTAACCATTAGCAAGCAAACATGAA